>BGPR01000019.1:3166494-3200573 GCA_013235015.1 Araneus ventricosus | reverse complement strand
TTTTCCCCAATTGAGGAATTTTAAGGAAATGGATTAGCGTTTATTTACTCCTACAGTACTTTTAGTCAGCCTGTGAAGAACATATGTACCCTGTGTCATCAATCTTTCCCTGGCCGTATCAAATTTCATGTCAATCGGCACACTTGTTAGATGTATTTAAACGATATAATACCACCCTAATCTAAAGAAATTGTGTTAGAGATTATTTATCCATGGAGTAAATTTAATCAGCCACTGAGAAACATGTACAAAATTTAGTCAAAATCGCTCTAGCTATATCCGACAGCATGTCAATCTGTCTTATAATTTTTGTATATTTTGGACCTCCATTCTCTGAAGAAAGGGATTAACGCTTATTTATCCATACACAACTTTTAGTCAGCCTAGTCAGGAATATATGCCACTGTTATCAAAATTGTCTCAGTTATATCAAGCTTCAGACCAATCGATACTTTTATTTAATGTACATAAATGACTTTGCCCCACACTGCCCTGACGGAATGGAGTAGCGTTTATTTATCCCTATAATATTTTTATTTGGTACCAGATTTTATTAAAATCGTCCAAGCCACCCAAATCGACAAGCAATTGGGATATTTATTACATATATTTTGGAGATTTTGTCCCACCCAGCCGAGAGGAATTGAGTTAGGCATATTTACCTTTACATAACTTCAAGTCGGCTAATGATGAACCTGTGCACCAAGTTTCATCAAAACCGCTACTCATGTCAACCGGCCTATTAGTTACATGTGTTTTAGAGACTTTGGCTCACCTTGGCCTGAGGGACAAGGCTAGGGCTTATTTACCCCTACAGTACATCGTCGCCTAATGAGGAACATGTGTGCCGAGTTTCACCAAAATCGCCAAGCATGTCAACTGGCCTATTTGTTACATTATTTTGGAGACTTCGGCCCAACCTTCCCTGAAGGACTGGGTTAAGACTTACTTACCCTAACAGTAATTCGAGTCGGGTAATAAGGAACCTATGTACCAAGTTTAATCAAAATTGGTGTAAAATTCCTTTTTGAGGAACTGCATCGAATAAATAAATTAAATTTGAAAATGGAATACATATTAAGCATTTCGAATTATATAAAGTTGGAACATTCTATTTTTCCGTATTCCAGTCTCGTGAATGTATATCAAGGCTCAAATGATCATAGTATTAACGTTTATGCAAAGGCACATACAGGGCGATTAAGGTATGTGCCTACCCTAAAATCGACGTTTTTCCGAAAATTTTCGAAATTTTTTTTATTACTTTGTATTAAAGCCCATACATTTAGGATTCCAAAAATGGTCTACTTTAGTTTCTCCGATAGTTAGAAGCAAAGTTATTGCCTAAATTATGAACCAGAAGTCAAATTTTCGAAACCGAAACTAAGCCATAGAAATGCAAAAAACTCATCTAAACAGTTATTTCTTTACTCTTAGACAATGTGAATGTACAATTCACTTTTTAAATATAGTATTAAGTTTTATTTATTTTTTTATTATTGTTCTAGGCGTATCTGGCAACTGTTTCTCTAGTTACGGGATATTTTACGTAAAGAAAATTTCGCTCACTCCAAACACTGTTATTAGGTAGTAAAATAGCAGTTTAATTATTCAATTCAGGCAATATAAGGCTGATGACTGTATTTAACTATCTTAATGTCAAACTTGAACCAGAAATTATTAAAAAAAACTACATAGAAATTGATATTGAGAGAATTATGAAATCGAAGCGACAAGTCGAACCAAAAAAAAATTATCAAGAAAAAAAATTTAAAGTTAATTTTTAATTAATTTTGATTTAAATTTAAGTCAAAGAAGGCTTAACTTACAAATACTGTGAATTTTAAGTTGTTAAAATATGTATATAATTTTTTGTGCGACTTTAAAATCTTTATTTGCGTTTTCTGGAAAACTGTTATTTTCATTTTTTGACATTGCGATAAATCTCATTTCTTAAAAAGTTTTTAATATATTCAAATGAAATTTAATCACAGTGTTCTATACTTCTCTAGGTATGTTATGAACCTCAAGTATAGCTTAAAGTGCATAACTATTTATTTTAGAGCTGTTTTTATTTTAAAAAGTGATAGTTGTTTTTTGTAAAAAGCTGTTGCGTACACAAACTTTGGTATATCTCGTTAACTTTAAGAGGTACACTAAATATTCTGCTTCATAACACAGGTAAATGTATACCAAATATATTATTGAAAGAAAAAGGGAAATACATGCATTAGAATTTGTTATAGGAAGTTTGGCGTAAACGTCAATTTTTACTAAATTTTGACCAAAAATGGTCAAAATTTGGAAAATAAAAAATTTGATCATTAAAATGGCATTTGAATTAACAGTTTTATATACCATTATAACTGAAAACATAAGTGTCGAATAAAAATTTCCTTTTTTTCAAAAAAAGTGCTCCGAAGGTAGGCACATACCTTAAAAAAATTATAAACCAAACACGAGGAAATGGTAGAAGACATCAAACTAAGCAAATAGCACTGCTCTGCAAAAAAAAAAATCAAGCCCTGATACCATTCCTTCTGATTCTTATGTAAAATGACCTCCTAAATCCAAATATGACCCCCATTTTGCCCCATCACCCACCGCTTTCTCGGGACGCAACCCCCCACACACATTTGTAACACTGTCCGGTAATTTTATGGCCATGAATTGGATTTGGGGGAGGAAAACGATTATTTTAACCGTTAAATGTCTTCTGAGGGGCTACAGAGGTGAAAAGTTCTAAAATATGAACATTTGTAACAAGAGGGGAGATTTGTCCCCCTAAATTAAAAAAAAAATCAATAAAAATGACCGATTTTTCTGGTTTGTTTTCGCAATTTTTTCACTTATTTTCTACATATTCCAGCTTCCAGCCCCCCTTTTCCTTACCCAAACACCCCAAATTATAAAAATATATAGCAACAATTTTGGCTAAAAGCGGGTGAGGAGTAGAGGTCCCGAAGCCCTCACAAGAAAGTTTGGAAGATTCACTATACAACGTTGCCGCTCTTTATTTTTATCAGTGTTCTGTAATTTTATAGCCATGAATTTGATTTGGAAGGGGGGGGGAAAGGATTATTTTAACTCTTAAATTTAAAAATAAAAATATAATATATAATAAATAATAACAATAATAGATAATATAATATAAAATATAATAAATGTAATTTATAATATAGTACCTTCATCTGGTTCTTGCTTTTCTCTTGTACCATGAAGAAGAAGTTTTTCGTACCAATGACCAGCAGTATTCTTCCAACATGCTTGCATTTTTGAATGCAAGCCATGCTCGTTTTTTTTGCGATTCAGGTGTTTCATGAACGTTGAATCTTTAAAAAGTTGTCTAATCTGGGAGCCCAAGAAAATCTCTTCCTTGATTTTAGTCTCACTAAGACGAGGAAATTTAGTTTTCAAAAAGTTAAATCCATCACCTGTCTTATCCATTGCTTTCACAAACTGTTTGATCTTTCCGAGTTCGATGTGCAAAAGCGATAACGTTGTATAGTGAATCTTCCAAACTTTATTTTTATATATTAATTTTATTTATTATATATTATATTTTTATTTTTAAATTTAAGTGTTAAATAATCCTCCCCCCCCTCCAAATCAAATTCATAGCCATAAAATTACAGAACAGTGATAAAAAGAAAGACCGGCAACGTTGTACAGTGAATCTTCCAAACTTTCTTGTGAGGGCTTCGGGACCTCTCCCCCTCAACCGGTTTTAGCCAAAATTGTTGCTATATATTTTTATTATTTGGGGTTTTCGGGTGAGGAAAAGGAGGGGGCTGGAAGTTGGAATATGTAGAAAATAAGTGAAAAAATTGCGAAAATAAACCAGAAAAACCGGTAATTTTTATTGATTTTTTTTAATTTAAGGGGCCAAATCCCTCCCAAATCCCCCCCCCCCCCTTGCTACAAATGTTCATAATTTTTTGTAAATTTTCACCTCTGTAACCCCTCAGAAGACATTTAAGAGTTAAAATAATCGTTTCCCCCCACCAAATCAAATTAATGGCCATAAAATTACCGTACAGTGATAAAAATAGGGGGGGGGGCGTCCCGAGAAAATGATGGGTGATGGGGCGAAATGGGGGTCGTATTCGGATTCAGGGTGTCATTTTACATAAGAATTTGCAGGAATGGTGTCGGGGCCGATTTTCATGCAGAGCAGTATAGTTTGTCAGGTAAGAGATCAGAATTATTGACGGTAGGAGGCGTTGATGTTAAACGTGATGGGCGATCGCAAACACAAACAATTTCATCGATTATTCTTTCGGTTGAGTTGCCTCAAGGATCTCGTGTATGAAACTCTGATGGAATTTACATAGGGCCTCGTTGCCAAAATTGCTTTAGCCATTGCCGACGTGTGCGAGCCGTTGCCGATGATTTCGAGTGTGCTCGTTAATCCTTCCGCTGGAAGGCGTGCATTGAGGCTGCCGGTCGCGGCTTGTAACAAGTATGGGCTAGTGAGATTTAATTTATTACTTCTGGGTTATTTTTCGTGTGTTCGTGCGCCCCATCACGTTCAACACTGTCCGCCCTCTATAATGTCTATAGTTTTCATCTCCAACCTGGCAAACCACTATGAAACTTGCTTGGTTTGGTTTGTACTATCCCCTTTCACCCTTTTGACCCTGTTTCATGAATCACCCGGCATATTATTTAAAACGTACTGGGGAAACAGTGATTTTTTCTGACAAATCTATTAGAATAATGTGATATTATAATAATATGATATAATATTATATCATTAATAATTACCAAATTATTTAGAATAGAGATGCAGACAGATCCTCTATCTTTTGATTAAATAACGAAGAAGGCATCATTATTAGTATTTTGTAAGTGTGACTACTTTAAAACTATATTACAATTATTTTTAGTTTGAATTCCAATGAAAATGATTAATTCTAAATCAAGATAAAAACTGGACTTCATATAAACGCCCATGTTAAGAAAATAATTTTATTGAAAATGAGGAGGGATATATAACAGGTGCTATGAAGGGCTATGAAGGTTTCTGGTTCAAAAAGTATTGCTAATTAGTCCATGTTAAATTTAACGCTTTACTGTCAAGGAAACACGATGATAGAATCAATAACCTAAAACTTTAACATCTGGTGTAAGTCATAGATATAAATGACATTTTACTTTGCAGACAAGCCAGAAACTACAAGCTCCAGCTATCATTTACTAAGAGTTTCATCCACTTATCTGACGAAAGAAAGTCAGAATCTCCAGATTAAGGACACTTATAACCCCCTCTGAGACAGAAATATTTAAGTTGGTGAGCGTCGGCCAAACCTCAGGATTACAGTCTAAGAGCCATGAAAGTACAAATAGGCCATTCAACTATAGTTTCTAGAGAGACGAATTCGTCTACGTGAGACAGTAAAAGGTGTAATCTCTATATGAGATTTCATGTTCTTCTCTTTCCAAAGTGGTCTACATGGAAAGGTTTCAAGGTAACTCTCCTATAACATGGATCTTAAGTCTTAATAGCTGCTACTAATAGTGATTAAGTCGGAATAAAATTAATTAGAAGATATAAGATCTTACATCTATAGATGAATTCTATGTTGAAGATTCGAGTTTCTCAATTCTTTATGCAGTGGAACTTGGTGAATTAGAAGTTGGAGTGACCAAAATAAATATTTGAATTATTCAAAATATCGCATTAAGAAAAACTAGGTCTAACAAGGAGTAAAAGAAAAGGAAGCGACGGTGTTTAAGATAAAAATGGCAGTCAGGCTTAACCATCAGAATTTAACAGATTTAATAAATAATGCATATATAATATAAACAATATTCAATAAGTGATAATTTTAACAAAATAAAAAATAATAAACAAGTAACATTATTAAGTAAACAGTATGCAGAACTTTGAATACAACTTTTGTACAATGAAACTTATGTATAAATGTGAAAGCTTATTTCCTTACGAGAATAATTCAGTAATATTTAAATTTACTACTTTTAGCTTTGACCTAGAATTAGCCAAAATAAATTCGAATTACTGATGATTAGATGTAGATATTTTAACATCATGTTTATTGGGAACTGAAAGGATCGAAGAAAATATTCGAATTATCAACTAATTCCAAATAAAAACATTCTATTTAGACAAGTTCCAAGCGTATTTGCCTTGAAGGACTTGCTTTGGTAATCAGAAGCTTTTGTGACTTTATTTTATTGATAACAAAATAAAAAAAAATTATTTTGACTTTTTAGTCTAAATAAACTAGAAATATTTAATTTCCAATAATAGCTTCCATAGAAATCCTATCAATTACTTTATTTTAATGGTTAAATTTTCTAAACATAATTGTATGCATAAATTTCTTTTTCAGTTGAATCTTCAAGCCATTGTTAAGATTGTACAGACTAAAAGAAAAGATAAATATAGTATATATTTATAAAACAACATTAATGTGTTTCAGTAGTACCGTACGTTTTATTCATCATTTTAAAATTTTTATAATACTAAATCCTATCCATTCATTTCTTATACATTAGTCTCTATATTTTAATTATAGAAATCAAAATATTCTACAGATATCTGATGTTACATGAATGAAAAAGGTAATAGTTTCAACTCGTTAACAGCAAATAAATATTCATTACACAGCTGCAATGAGCATTTCACTGTCAAATTGAAATAAGATTAAGTCATCCTGAAACGGTATTCAATACAATACCTATTGGTTATGATAACTCTGAAAATAAATTTAATACAAAAAAGCTGAAAATATACCCAGAGGAGAAAAGAAAATATAAATTTTCTTCGTGATATATTGGTATCTAGTTCTCTCGAAATATTTGTTAACCCTGGATAGAACCTAATCGCTTAAGAACAAAAGTCCGAAGCGGCTAATATTGGAAATGTGAGCTATCGGAAACTATTTTCATGTCATAAATGTCAACTTCAACATAAATTCTTATCAATAAAACACGTAAATATACATACGTATATTTTTTTAAATAATTATAAAGTAGTTGGAAGAAATCTGTTCTGAAAAAATCACGTCATGTTTATTTTCTTCCTTCAAATGTTTCATTTCATGTTTATTTTCTTCCTTCTTTCTTCCTTATATTTATACTTCCTTTGTATCCAATTATTAAGTTGCAAAAAAGCCATCTCAAATCATGTGTTTTATCTAAAGCAACCTTAATAGTCTTTAACTTATTCCTGTACAACCATTTTTTATTATTTCTGTTGTAAAGTGAAGCGAAATGTAACCGCCACCAGGCGGCGATGTTGTGACGTCAGCCTGCGAGCTGACTGATGTAATCAGAACTACTTGTGATCTCGGCGTTGCCGTATGTTTTATGTGTATCTCTGTGTTTGTGTCGTCCATTGTCTATAAACATATGTGTCTGAAAGGCTTTTAGTCTTATTTGGCCAAAGTACCCAGAATCTGGTAGATGCAAGCCCCATAAGATTTCCGAACTTCGATTCTATATTAAATGGTTTTCGAACAGTTTCCATTAAAATACTTTTCAATGATTGCCTAAACTAATTAGATTCTAGATTTCTTTTTTCATCAAAATTTAAAATCACTTGATTTGTTATAATAACAGAAAAAGATTATTAACCTAAAACATATTCTAAAATTTGTAAACTTTTGAAATTTTTGTCTGAGAGCGATGCAAACTTTCCGTTGAACATCACAATTTGTAAAGAAGAATTACAATAGGGGAGGCCGCGGATAATTGCTACAATATTTTTCAAAAATGTTTTTAAAGAAACTATTAAAAATATTTTTTACGAAACCCACTTTAAATTTATTCTAATTACTGAAAATCCATAGCATATTTTTTAAAAATATTAGATAACAATAATTTAAAAGTATTAAAAGTTTTATACATGCATGCACATTGTAACTACTTACCCCACAATGGGGATGTTGTTACACTATATGGGGTTAATTGTTACATAAAATATGTTAATCAATATAAACAAATATATATTTATATTTTATTATGTTATAATTTTATAATCTTTATGGAATAACGAAGGGCTTATGTTCTTTTTCCTTCATAAATTCACTTAATTTCATGAGTTATACTGATGAGTTATAATCACAATCATTGTCTGAATAACAGTTTTTACAAATATATAATTTGGAAAGATAAAAGAATCACTCCGTTTTCTTTTCCCAAGTCCAATGTTGCTAAGTCGAGATGAGCTGATGTTTGTTTGAAAGAAGTAGGGTAGGCCCCTTTCTGGTGACTCTGGTATGTTTTATAAATTGTCTCAAGAAGCTCTGAAATTCCTGCCGAGCCACCTGACCAGTTCTTTCATGACCCTGAACTTCCTTGAGGTGCATTTGAGAGGAAGTGACGTTTAAAAATTTTCCTAGGAAAACCAAGAACAGGAGGAGCAGAGTCTCCATTAGCACTAACAGGAAGGACCATGGTTACAAACCTACCTCTCTCGACATATGTAGACATATGGCTTCTGAACCGTTGCCACTCTAATCGTCAACGTTGTAGATATCTTGACCCGAGAATTTAAATCTGTCATGTACACTGGTAAGATGGTAAAGAAGATTACAACACTGTTCCTACTGAAGCTCGTGATTCTACTTAGTCTAATCACTTGTGAAGTGCAGAATGAAAGAGACTTCTTACACTTTAGAAAACCTGGCAGCCAGTCACTTGTAACAGTCTTGGATTTGCTCCATCCAACTGGGATTTTGATTTGATTCTTAATTGCTTAATGATGTGCCAATGATTTAACTTCTTTAGTAGAAAGGCCGTAGTACAGCTTCGTGTCCCTATGTATACTGTTGAAGTTCCATCTCCTGTTCATCTGTGAAGACCTGTCATTTAAAAAAAAAACAAGGCTACGCACATTTGATTCTGGATATGAAAAAAAGGCTTTTAACTTGCATGCAGAATCTCCAAGAAATATCTTTAAAAATTAATAAAATTTACCTATATTGTTTAATTAATTATTTAATTCAATTAAGGTAAACTTGAATTAATTAACGTATCTGACTTCGTTCGGGAGCCTTTTTTAAATAATGATATTTGAAGCAATATTTTGTATTTGATATGGCATTCATGTTAAAACTTAATAAATCATAGAGAAAAGTTTTTTGCACTAAATTTGATCTTTTATCAAACACTTTCGTTCAAAAACAATTGACCAGAATGATAAATCTTTAAAATATATAATCATTCAACTATTGGCTAGGTCCTGAAGCAAAAAAAATTAAATTATAAGAGTTTAAGTATGAAATCGTGATTTTTTAAAGAATTTCGGCCTTTTCTCAAACCTCACACAAAAGCTACATAACTTTTTAATGGAACATCGTTGCACTTATATTTTGGTTCATTCCCTAGACAGTATCATGAATAAAATGTATGCCAAACTTCAGGCGGATATTTTAAATTTAATTTTAGTTATTGTGTTTGAAAAATAAAAATTTAAAGTTAATAATGTTAAAAAATGAAGTTAATATTTAAAAGGAAAATTACTAACAGACACAAAATCAACATTATCACAAGTATTCTCTCTGCTATTGACTGCAGGCACTCCAATGTTTTGTGAGGAATACAAACGAATGAGAGCTATCTGACGTGAGAAAAGTGATTTTCTAGGGGTAGTTAATTTCAAATTCAAATATAACAACTTGCCCTGTGTAACAACTAACTCCGGTCTCCCTATATATGATCTATTTAATCATTAGTGCATATATGTATAGAGTTGAAATTTTCAAAACACGGCATGATATTCGTCGATAAATATTTATCTGACATGTATTGTTTGGAGAAATGCGACATTCTGCTAAAGAAATTTTCAACAAAATAGTTGAACTTTCTGAACATTAGAAAAGTCGTTTTCATTTCAGTTTCCGTGTAATAATTGACCATAACTGTATGCGCGGAGAGACCTTGCTTATAATTAAGCAAAATTCCTAATTTATTCTGTATGTGTACGAAAAAACATTGTTCAGATATGCCGAAATGATTTCATACATCCACATTAACACAGGAAACTGATCTTGATCTAGAACGCTAATACTTTTTTCTCTTTATTTACAAATCACCATTTTATATGAATTTTCTTGATGAAAATGAGCTTTTCAAACTCGTTTCCAAACTTCTGAAAAGATCTCAATTGATATTTTCATTTCAAACTACATTTGGAGTCACCGTTGGTAAACTTGTTATCGTGGATATGGATTGGGTTATTGCCAAAATCAACTCCAATAATCACGTTTATCAAATTATGGTGATTGTTCCGACATCTAATAGTAATGATGACTTATTACATTAAGTACAATTTTCAAGATAAACAAAACAAATGACCCAACTTAATATCAGAGCTAGATATTTCTGATGAGATATTTATCGATCTATCAAATTTCCCTGTTTCAAGATTAAACTGTTCTTGTTAATGATGATGCATCTTATTGAATTGTATATTCAGAAACCTTATAAACTAGAAATAAAAGCAATGACTATTTGTTGATATTGTTTTATCTAATTATATATACTATCTCATTATTTGTAGTATGATTTATTCAAGTTTATAAAATTGAGGAATAAAGTGAAATGTAATACATTTTATCCTTGCACTAACATAAAAATAAAATTCTCCTCATTACGACAGAATCTTTATTGGAAATATGCCGTTGCGTGTTCATATATATTTCTGCAAATTTATACTACTCTTCCACTGAATTTCAGTGGAAAGGTTTATTCAGAAGTCCCAGTTAGCAAAGCATGCTGAACGATATTGTACAATAATGTTTGATATTATTCAATATTATACTATATTGTACAATATTATATATTGCGAGTTTTGTTAGATAAAGTACTATATTTTGCGATACATGCGTAAGCAATTGGGGGCTCTTCCTTATGACGATCGTTCTGTTTGCAATGAAAGTTTGAAGAAGAATGAAAATCACAAATCTTCACGAATCTTTGACTAATGAAATATATTACAGTTTGCAATAATCATAATTAGCCCAATTCTTTGTAATATAAATCTTGACCATGAATAAAAAAAATAACATAAATTCCATAAGAGTGTCTTATTCTTGTTTTACTATAGAGTACCTAGAGTCTAGTGGCACCTCAAATATGGGGATGAGAAGCTGCTGGATGAGTAAGCGGGGTCTCGCTTCGCTGGTGGGTACAATAATGCTGGTGTGGCTCATGGAACCCATGTTCCATAACAGGTTCACACTTTCTTGTGATGGGGGCGAGTCGCCGCATGAGTCGCTCGTAATGGGGGCTATTATACATTCAACAACAGTGCCCGTCATAATTTTCGTGGTAGCCAGTCAGTCAGTATTACCCGGATACCAAGGCAGGGCGGTATTTTCTTTGTACATTCTTCTGCTTCAATAAATAAATATAAACCTTTGTTTCTAACTTTTTACTTTCTCGTATACGAAGTATACAAAGAGAAAGTATTGTAATCGTCAAAAAATTCGAACTCGAGATTTTGACGAATCTCCACGTTTTAGACCTCCCTGAGTCCGAAAAACACAATTTTGGAATTATGTCTGTGTGTCTGTCTGTGAACACGATAACTCGAAAACTATTAGAGCTACGGGGATGAGATTTGGTATGTGATCTTTACACATAATTTGTAAGTGTCTATCAAAGTTTGGACATAATCCGTCTCCGGGAAGTCTGCCTGTCAGTCTTTCCGCGGTCACACTGTAACTCAAAAACTTGAATAGCTGGATGGATAAAATTTTGTACGCAGTTTTATCATCAGGAATGTGGGTCCGTATAAAATTTTGGGCCAAATTCGTCAAAGGGTTGACTGTCTGTCGGTCTGTATAATTTACTTTTAAAAATAATCCGTTATTTCCTCGCGCATGCGTATTGGAAGCAATCTTCTGTGCACGCGAAAGAAACGGAAGGGAATTTCATTACGGAGTAGCGAATTGCGTCAATTTGTCCTTGAGCCGGTAAGAGCGGAAAATCGGTACGCATCTCTTTGAATTTGATTCTTTACCTAGATATTTTTCAATCACTATAATGGAAAAATTTCTGATAGTCATTGGATTCTGGGTAACAGTAGGTTCGATTTTTTTAGCCATGCGGGGGAAGGGGAAACGGCACCTTTTTGGGGAAGTATACGAGAAAGTTTAGGGGAGAACATTCCCCCTGGTTGGTCTTTAAATTGAAACAACCAACCAATGTAAGCACTAAAGTGAACAGTATAACAGAACCAAAGGGGCGAAATTAATTCTATTTAAGAACGAGATTCAGCTTGATTTCTTCTAACTTCAGTGCCGCCTGAACATTCAACTCAGCAGCTGTGTGCCTTGCTCTAGCCTTAAAATATACCCACTCTTCCTATATACCTGGGCAAAGCTCTCCTTACTCCAGAAAACATTCGTTCTTCAGTTACAACACGGACGTGTCTCTATAAATTGGTCTTTACTCTGTTTGGCTGTCGTGGGTAATTTGTACACCCATTTATTTAGCTCAACTTGTTTCATTGTTGTAAAGATGAAATTTTGTAATCGATTTTTTATTTACTTTTGATGTACTCGAGTTCAAACATTGTTCGAGACACTGATGAAAGTTACATCTCGTTATCAGCTTTCTCTGAAACAGGATGGATCAAGCTCCATTTTCGAAATCAGCCTTTTCCGGTTGCCCTCGTGACCGAATCTTTACTGTAAAATACGAATTCTGACGATAGTATGTCCCACGATTCTCAGCAACTGACTGCGGACCATCGTATCCTTATTAACTCCAATTTTGTAGCATCTTCAAAATTTATCATTATTTTTGGACACCATTGTATCTTGTGTTAATAGGGAAGCTACAAGTGTACTAATGTGTATCAAACAATTTATTATAATTTATAAAAATAACTGAATATTGTAAATAGTTTCTAACAAAAAATTGAATCTCATTAATAGATATATTCAACTTACAAAAATAAACCAAAGCCTGCTAAAGCCAACTAACTATGAATCCTTAAAAAAACATTCCCTAGAACATAGTAACTACCTCAATAAATTTAAATTCTAGAATTTGGGATATCTGAATATATTTTTTCGCCACCCAGGTTATAGACTATAATTTCATATTCATGAAGTTTTCCAAATTTACAAGGACTCTTATAAAATTGTTCTCATGTCTTCTTACCCTCAAGCTAAGAGGTTCAAATAAGGTTACAGAGGAAAGGTAACAATTAATTAGTTGACTTTTTAGAACTGTTGAATGGTTTTAAAATTATGGTAACATCTTATTAAACAATAGAGTATTGTCATAAAACTAACGAAATGATTTGAAAGCCAGTTATCTGTTCAAAGGTTGTCTGTAGTTTTCCAAGCATGAATATTATCAGTAAATTACAAGAAATTACTGGGATTAATCTGGCTGCGTAATTACCTTTCTCATTGAAAGTAGTATTTCTACAAACATTTGCTTTTCTATTCTAATCCTTTTGCCTGTTATCAATAACGATATATATGGTGACTTTTGATCCAAAGCTCTTCAACATTTGTACTAATAATTAAGGATGTATGAGTGTAAAAGCATCATTTTCCCATTAGAAGCAGAAGACGACTTATAAATGTTAATATCGTTTAAAGAAAATTTCTTATTAAAGTGGTTAAATCATAATTAAGTTTTGTCCATCAGTGCTACTATCTATCACTGAACGTCTGGTTTTCTTGATGTTATCTTCATTCACGAATTATTTGAAAAATTGCTTTCAACATTTCATTTCGATAATGCGAAATATATTGCTTTCTTTAAAGTACACAGTTTTAGTCGACTGTCAATTCTCTAGTAACTGTGATTTCATTGTAGTGCTTAAATATTGGAGAATTTTATCTGTGAAATGTCACTAAAACTGCGAATGTAATATACGATCCGCGTTCAGCTGACAATTCATTCATAATCTCTGATAATCAAGTAAGAAAAATAATACTTATATAATGCTTGTGCGAACAATTTGTCCTCTAGATATCTGTAGTAAAAGAGTCTAGACCAAAACATCCTTCCACAGACAGTTCTGTCAGGTATGCTATACGCTAGGGAAATTAATTGCTTTCATATAGAGACAAAGTATAAGGCTTTGCAGATGGATCAGAAGGGATATGTAACGATATTTGAGAAACAAAGGCTTAAAGAAATTTGAGGCAAGAATTTTGTTATTAGTTTAAGAGAAATTACTTTTATTTTGTGGAGTGAAGATTTTGAAAATGGACAAAAATCCTTTATACCTTAACTAAGTGTCTTAAAACAATCAGATCAGATTTCCAAGATAAGATAAATGTGCATTAGTAATGCCATACCTAAAGAGGTACAAAGTTCGAAAAACATAATCTAAGAAGACGGATTTGTATTAGTTTAAATACTTTAAAACAAATATGTGTTTGTATGTGCTATATTAAGCAAAGGTTTTATTTTATGGTTTTATCAAACATAACAGGCCTAGAAGAAAAAGAATTTTTTCTGGTGCCTAACATTTTAGAACGGATTTTAGCTATATTTGGGGCACTGAATCTAAATATGAAATTAGTTTTTCCCTATATGCTCTACTTTTTTAGATCAGTGTTTTTCTCAAGGTGCAGTTCTATACGAAATGTGTAGTTCTAAATCCATTTTGCGCAGTTCTAAATCACATATATAAGGATTGGTTCCTGCATATTTGCCCTATTGTCAGTCTGCCGTCCAGTAAGTTCCAGGAAAATCCACCAGATGGAGTAAGCATTGTCTGTCCGGTAACTGAAGTGATCTTTAACTAGAGTTGAGGTTAGTGTGCGAGTTCTCGCCGTGCTGGGTAGATCGAAGTTGGCCTCGTGTGATATATGTGTTTAAGAAAGAGTTGTTAAAAAGTTAACCTAAAACGTACTGTGTTGTAGATTGTTGTATTTGTGTTGTTGAATAGAAATAAAATGAGTTCAAGTAGAAGTTGTGTAAAACATTCTGATGTGTTTTACTACATATTAGAAGAATGCACGTTAAAAGAAAACAGAAAAACTGTTAGCGACTTTGTAAAGAGAGCTTAACTTGGATACTTTGGTGTTAGGCTTGGTGATCACGGTAAAACCTGGGTACCACTTCAGGTCTGTAAAACTTGTAAAGAACATTTAGGACAGTGGACTACCGGGAAAATAAAAAGTCTGAAATTCGGCGTATCGATGATTTGGAGATAACCCAAAAACCACTTCGATGACTGTTATTTCTGCCTAGTAAATAGTACTGGAATCATCGAAAAAACCGTAGCAAGTGGACTTATCCTGATTTAGTCTCTGCAAGACGCCCGTTCTCTCACTCAGAGAAAGTGACGATCCCAACGTTTCACCAGCTACCAGAGCTCTGTAAGGACGAATATTGTCCCTCTGATCACCCTTCTGATACTATTGAAGGTGAATGTGATTATGAGCGAATGTCATCAATTCCTCAGCTTTTCAACCAGGATGAGTTAAATGACCTCACCAGTGACCTCAACCTGTCAAAAAAAGCTTTTGAATAACTGCCTTCCAGGTTGAACGACAAAAATGTACTGGAACAAAGAACCAAAATTATCTTTTACCGTACAAGAGAGAAGGGTCTGCTACCCTTCTTATCTCAAGAAGACAATCTTGTATTTTGTCGCGAAATTCGAGAACTTCTGGAAATAATGGGTCTTCCTGAATATTCTCCAGATCATTGGCGCCTATTTATTTACAGCTCAAAAGCGAAGTTTGAAATGTGTCCTTCTACACAATGGGAACAAATATGGCTCAATACCTATTGCCCACTCAAGGAAAATGAAAGAAGAATATAACACCATAGCTTTGGTCTTGGAGAAGATGAAGTATCATAAACATCAATGGGTGATTTTTGTGGACTTAAAAATGGTAAACTTTCCCCTTGGGCAGCAAAGTGGCCACACCAAATATCCTTGCTTCTTGTACCTCTGGGATAGCAGAGACAAAACACATCGCTGGGTTAGGAAATAGTGGAATAGGAAGCATGGACGTTGGGGGAAAGAATGTCATTAACGACCCCTTAGTTGGACGAGAGAAAATCATCTTTCCTCAACTTCATATCAAGATGGGCCTTATGAAGCAGTTTGTAAAGGCTCTTGATAAGAACGGATCATGCTTTGCATATATAGAGGGAAAAGTGCCTCAGTTGAGTACGGAAAAAATTAAAGCAGGAATAATTGAAGGCCCACAAATAAAACAACTCATTAAGGATCCTGCCCTTCGTAAATTTCATGAATGAGGCTGAGCGAAAAGCCTGGACCTTATTTGTTGTAGTTGTCGGAAATTTTCTGTGCAAATGCAAAGCTGAAAACTATGTTGAGCTGGTAAACGAGATGCTTAACATTTTCAAATCCTTTAGGTGTAACATGAGCATTAAGGTGCACTATTTACACAGCCACTTAGACCGTTTTCCTGAAAATTTAGGCGACACCAGTGAGGAACAAGGTGAAAGATTTCACCAGGATATTGAAACTATGGAGGACCTATACCAAGGAAGATGGGATACGTACATCATGGCAGATAACTGCTGGAGTTTAAAAAGGGACTGTTCAAAATACATTAAAAAATGTCACGGAAAAGAAGCTTCCGAAGTGTTCACTGACTAGTTGGTTTCATCGATGACTTTTTTCTCTATCTTTGTATATAATAATATTATTTTAATATAAAAATGAAAATTTCGTGTTTAGTTTTTTTATTTGATCCATGGACTTAAATTAAAATAATGTAACGCATGTTTCACTAAAATGTTATATCTTAGAAATTTTAGCTTCTAGGCAAAAACTAATGCCATATTTGAATTCAGGGCATAAAATTCATATGAAGTCAGCTCCAAATACCCCGGCACCAAAACAACTGTTGGCCTGTGTAATATAGAGTGTGTTAAAAGTATACTTACTTCTAAAGACAATGACAATATATATATAAAAACTGCTACGATTTGAGAAAAATTAATTTGATAGAACTTTGGACCAGCTTAATGTATAACACGACTCTGTTTCGTTATTATTCACTAACAATTAAGTAGAATTTCGGTTTTTATTTATTAGCCCGCTTTGCTGAGGTATCGTACATATAAACCAGAAAGTGAGGTACATTTAAGCTGATATAAAAAATGAAACATGCTGAACACAATGCTAATCCCCGAAATAGTTTTTGGGACACATTTTTAGAAAAAGAGGATTTTTTTGGAATTCAGAAATCATAAATCAACATAAAACGTGAAAAAAATTTATTGGGATATTTTTTGCCCAGTTACAGGATTAATTCATTTTTTGCTTAATTTTTTGTCATATAATTTATTTTTACTATGTAGATATTTCGTAATTAATTCGATAAACGTTTTCAAACAAAACGTTTATTCCACTATTTGCAGTGCTAATATTAAATGTTTGCATTGGGGCAGAAAGATGTATTTACATACATTTAATAACTTTTTAAACTTGAAGTTCTTGTTTAGTTTCAATATTTTATGTCTATATGGTAAAACATAATTTATGATAAAGCGCATAGTTTTTATTGAAGAAATAGAAATTTATCTGGAAAAAAGATACCAAAGAAACAATTTAGCAGAAAATGTAAAGAGAGAGGAAAAAACGTTCCTCACAGACATCAAAATTGAATGTTGAATTTCGTATGGAAAAGTTTATATTTCGCTTGTTTATTTTTTAAAGATAAGCATCTTTTTCCTGGATGTAATAAACTAGACATTTCAGGGTTTCGGATTTCTGGTTAAGAGAACCGCTTTTTAATATAGAGGAACAGTCAATTAACGCGCAGTTAAAAAAATTAGAGATATTATCTGAAAGACAAAGCGGTTATCTTGCCAGGTCCTCAGACTTCGCTTTGTTTAGTTACATTAACGTCCTGTTTTGGAGCGTACATCTAAATTTTGAACCTCTCCCTAAACTCCGCGCCCCACCATCGATAGGACATTTCACTATTGCTGTCAGATTTAATGTGTGTCGGACATACATGCATCGCTCTTGGTGGAATCGTATTTCTAACCTGTAACGCTCCGGTCTCGAAATCAAGACCTTACCACGAAGTCACCACGCCTTTCAAAAATATAAGGAATTTTTTTATTTTTCAATTTTTATTTCGAAATTAATCAGAAATTAACGCCGAAGTTAGAGTTCATAATCAATCGTAGTTAGAGTCAAGAATCAAAATCTGAAGATGCCTGTTCCAGTTAATACATCGAACTATTATGCACTAAACTTTTTCTCCTGTCAACCAGATTTTTAGGTGGATTTTATTTGAGAATATGAACCAGGTTGTATAAATCAATTCCTGTCAATAATTATGTCGCAAAGAGACTGCACAAGATACATGGAAAAGGGATCTCACTGTTTTGAACAATGGTGTAATGAAAAACACAATAAATTTTCGGCGTGACAGTGCCCAAATTTTAATATCACACCAGCAGGAAGATGCTTCTGGCCTTGATACATAGCCGTTCTTAACCAATAATTCAGATTTTAATCTTTATTCTCGGATCCTAAGGACAAAATGCATCCTTAAAGCAGTCGTAGTCTAATACAATAAAATGAAGACTACCTTAAATTAGTATACAGTTTACCCGCTAAATTTTGTCACCCCAATAATTTCTGAACGGCAAGAGCTGTAGTCATAAAAGTGGGGTCTAGGTATAGTAAAGTTGCCACGCGCTACGCAAGGAAACCAATTACAGCGCCACCTGGCGGCAAAATTAGGAGTTAGCGTTCTTATCTCAAAAACAGTACGAAATACGGGAAAAAAGTCAATAACAAAGTTGTTCAGCATCATCGATTTATTACAAAAAACATCTTTCGCACAAAACTGATACAAATGGAAAGAACAAAACGCACATTCGTTTCATCGCGTTGAACAAAACTCCACTTGCCGGAAATGAGACTCATCTATCCGTCATGCTCAAAATGGTGTCCTTCAGCAACAATACACATCTGGACACGGGACTGCACTTCTCGCTGCACATTGTACAGCATAGCAGGTGACACGCTGGCACACGCATCCGTAATATGGTTTCGAAGTTCCTGCAATGTTGGAGGAGGGGTTGCATACACTCGCTGTTTGATGTAACCCCACAGAAAAAAGTCCAATGGGTTCAGGTCAGGTGAACGTGGAGGCCATTCTACGCAACCACCTTACCCGATGACTTGTTGCTGGAATGTGTCCCGAATGTACTGTTGGACATTTGATACCTTGTGGGGAGGGGTGCCGTCGTGTTCGAACCATACATTCCGGAGGTCACTCAACAGCAAATCCTCGAGAAAATCTG
This sequence comes from Araneus ventricosus, assembly GCA_013235015.1. Classification (NCBI taxonomy): domain Eukaryota; kingdom Metazoa; phylum Arthropoda; class Arachnida; order Araneae; family Araneidae; genus Araneus; species Araneus ventricosus. The sequence goes on along the minus strand of BGPR01000019.1, from coordinate 3,181,313 downwards.
ATATTATGTCCTTCCTTTTCTCTTTTCTTCCGCGTTATGTTGCGTTACAATTTTGGGAGTTGCGAGCCAAACAAATATGCATTTAACACCTTCTATTTTTAACATTACTGTACGGAAGGTGACTTCTCTTACTAAATCGATGATGCTGAACAACTTTGTAATTGACTGTTTTCCCGTATATCGTATCATTTTTGAGATAAGAACGCTAATTCCGAATTTTGGGCGCTGTAAGCGGTTTTCTTGCGTAGCGCATGGCAACTTTACTATGCCTAAACCCCACTTTTATGACTATAGCTCTTGCCGTTCAGAAATTATTGGGGTGACAATGGACTTTAGCTGGCACACTCTATGTTCCACCTGTAAGAATTTTGCTTATATATTACGAACATTTTATTTTTTTCTCCACAAATATAGAATTCCAACCTCCATGAAGTTATGGTCTTTAACACGTTCACTGATATGAGCCTCATCAGTGGGTCTCAAAAATTTTTCATTCTGTGCCGCGAACGTCACCCGTGGGTCATAGGTATCTTTCCACATAATGTTAAATAAAAATATGGGACAGTTCAGCAATGACTTTATGTTTGTATGTGACATTCTGGGATAACTGTTCTTCAAAAAAAATTCAAAGATGGACACTTTGCATTATTTATTATCGACTGAACGAAGCTTCTATTTTAGAGTTTGTTATTTTTTTTGCTTTTGTAGACACGTGTGAAGTGGACAATAATTTTACATTTTCAAGCTAAAAAGGATTGTTCTTATTGGAAGACATTGTAAGTCTCACTATATTTTTGTGAACTTATTCCGAATTATATATACTGCATTTATTTTACAACCAATAAACCCTTTATAAACAATTAAATTAGTCTTTTTTAAGTTTGGTAGCCAAGTGATCACTTTAACTTCCTACGGGGGCAGTGAACTTGTTAACCATAAACGATATTATTTTCACTGAAATTTTTAAGTTTGTTTATTTAAAAAACATGAATGCAATCAATGTAGAAAAAATTATCTAAACATTAACCTTAAATTTTCATTAAATTTTTATTTAAACTTCTTTGTATCCTACTTCATGGCAAAAACATTATAAGGAAGTGTTTAATTAACTGATTACGAAATAAATCAAAATCTTTTTTAAGAAGTAAACATGTAAGTGACGTAAATATACATGGCTACTTACTATAAGATAAAATATCTACTGTTAATGTTTGAAAAGCATTTACAATTCAGTTGTCTCTTTTTAGTTTCTAAGTCTGATAAAATAGTGAAAAGATAAAATGGATTAAAATCCGCATTCTTTTCCATTTATTTTTGTTTTGTTTAAATGGTATGATAACTTCTTGAATGAAAGAATGTTCCCTCTTTTTAGCAACAAAAGGAAAGTTCATGTTGGGAGTAAACTACCTTCTTTTTTCCACGAACAATGCTCAAAAACAACAATGAACCACATTTAATCGCTTCTGCTTATGTGTTAGACATTTGCTTTTTGTTTTAGAACGAGACATGAATAGCCAACAATTTACCTCTTAATGCGACATCTTTCTCTTGTGTATTTCGATATTCTGTTGATATATTGAGTTTTATTATTCTTCGAGACTTCCAAATTAGCTGTATAAAAACATATTTTGTTTTCCATTTTTTGGTACTGTATGTCATTTCAGACTTGCACTAATAAAGTAATAGAAGTTTACTTATACAAATTAATAATGAACATCATTATTGCCTGAGAAATTAGTTTAAAAACTTTTCTGCAATGACGAAGAAAATCGCTTTTCTTCTAAAAAATTGTGCTACATCTTCTTCCTTCATCTATTATCTAATAATTGCGATTTTCTACACTTAGACAATATTATAACCTGAATTGACATATAAGCTGTCTAGAAATATACGTCTACGAAATGAAACACATGTGGAGGAAACGAAATAACAATTTATGTTTAATTCCTTAAAGGTGTAATATTCTGTACCGACTAATTAGATAACCTCCTTCTTATGTTTTGGGATTGTGTTGTCGTATTGATTCAACTAAGAACCCATAGAGAACATGAGATGTTAATGGGTTACCTGTCATTTTTGTGTCGAATTTTAACGCCTATGAATGAAAAATGCCAGAATTCGAAGCATCAACTTTGTTTCTGGATACCCTGGTCAAGGGTATCCAGAAACAAACTTCACTCAGTTAACTTAAGCAAACTTCACTCAGTTAACTTAAACAAACTTCACTCAGTTAACTTAAACAAACTTCACTCAGTTAACTTAAACAAACTTCACTCAGTTAACTTAAACAAACTTCACTCAGTTCACTCACGTAAGTTAATCACTTTGGACATACAAAGAATAAAGACTGTCTCAGCCGTCGAATACACTTAAATAAGTGCATTTTACAGGAATATTTGCTCCCATTCGTGCTGCATAAGAAGAATACCCATTCCTCCTCCAAAACAGAACAAACAATTCGCAGAGAACTGCATTAATTTTTCTAGGCTAGTATAGAGTATAAGTTTCACTTCCCTATCCTTCTTTATTACCCGGTGTAATTCACAGATTTATTGCTAATGAAGGAAAGCAAGAATGGGTAATACCTAAAGACGATCGAAAGAGACGCAAATCTGTTCTTCGAAAAACTTGATAGAAGGAAATCTTTATAGTCTCCGTCTTAAACGGATATTTGATCCTTGACTATTGTAATCTAAAGGTTAAGAACTGATGTAGAATCGACGCTAAAATCTTCTCCAAGCCTGCTTGTGTTTCTACTTCGATGCATTAACTTCACCAGAAACTTTGTCGTAGCCTCTCGACTCAGCTATTAAAAGTAGATACAGAGAAGTAACTCTTTATATACTCACAACTGATTAAAAAGGTTACAACGAGCGGTTATTAGTAAAAGTGGTTTCTCATAGAATTTTTGTATCCAAATAGTTGATTATGCAGCTTCAAGCGAACGCCACAACGGGTAAGCGTCCATGCTATCTAGATAGAAATTTAATGCTGATTAATAATCTGTTTTAGTTTTTCCGGTTTGGCCATTATTTGCTTGTCAGTAAGAAAACTTTGTACTGGGATTACGTTGTTCCGAAAAAAGTGGGGTACATTGATCCTCTTTGAAGAACCAGTTGGAAGAAGCAAATACAGAAAATGTTGATGCCCTAGACACTCAGATAACACAAAATGGCTTTATGTCTATAGTCAATGTACTTCGGCAATATTGTATTATTGAATATGGCGATAATTTCTATCCTGGTGGTATCTTGAGTTTGGAGAGGAAACTAAGAGAGTGTCTTCAATTATGGACTAAAGTATTGTGAAGTAGCCTGAAAGAGAGGACGTCATGGACTACATATGAGATGACGTTAATTGCGGCCATAATGAACCGAAACTGATGTCCTGCACCAAAAAAATGTATATTGTTTCTGATATGATACAATTGATATATACTTAAACTTTGATCTACATTAATTTAAATTTATCTTTCTCTTTATTTCTTTAGTATATGCTTTTAGTATTTTCTTTACTTTATGTTGTTTCGTATATAGTAATTGTTAAATGTGTATACTAAAATCTACTTTGTGATGGCCTTGTCAGATGATGTCTTATTATATTGACCCAAAATGGTTTATTATGGTAATTTTTCCATGTAATTTTTTAATCCACTTTAAGTATTGGACTGGGTTTCATTGCTCCAGGAAAAGCCTGCTGGGTTTTACATATGAGTTCTTGAAAGGGGTGCAAAGTATTCATACCCCCCCAGTAATTGTTCTCCACTTTAAAAAATATACCCTAAGCATTATCACAGGTAATTACCATTTCATATTCTACATTTAGGATGTCTCAACAAAGCACACACCAAAAATCAGTTCGTTTGAAGCATATTAAAAACCCCAAAACAGAATTTAAAAAGAAAGAGGTGCAAAGCAACCTCTTCTTACGATATCGTATTAACAGAGGCTGTCTCAAAATAGACAGCGCCAATCGCATTTCTGAATATCACCATCTAGTGATTTGCCCCATTCTGTGTGGAAGGTCGGATTCCTCCCGATGTCTGGTATGTCTCTCGACATGCTGTTTCTTATCATTTTGCAAGCACGATCTTCCAAAATTTTTCTGTGTAGGTCCCTGCTTAGAGATGAAACAGAAACGTAAAGATATTGACTACTACTATAAATTTATTTTATTCGCAAAATAAATGTAGATGGTGAAACTTTTTCCCATTTTACAAGCTTCTCTTCGACCGATCAAGCTTTACCGATTAATAGCTAATGAGATAAACAACATGCTTACGTCATTGTCGAGACGGCAAATTGAGCTGCTTAGAAATATAAACGCCACTGCGAATTGTCTTCGAAAAGCTTACACATATAGAATTTCAGTACATTTTGCCATTCTGCTTTGTTTATCGAAAAAGTTTTTTGAAGACCTTTGTTCACCAGAAGAATTTTCTTCTTTATGTATTTTTTATTTTAATACTTCATATCATTGTGTTTTTAAATAAATCCTGCTATTTCAATATTTTCGTGGTTCAAAATCGTTTTTGTGAGGATCCAAATTACTTATTTAAATTCCAATGATCTCTAACATCCCAAAATTTGAATTGATAATTTTCAGACTTTTTATTGCAACGCAAACTGTAAACATATCCACAAATAAACGTAAAATTTGTAAACACTTTAGCTTTGCACCCTGTTAGAGACCGATGCCTATATGGTATAATTACGAGAAAAAAATCTCTTGAAACAAGTGAGAGTGCAAAGGAACAAAGGAACAATGGTATAATTTCAATAAAAAGGAACGGTGATATGAAATTTTGTTGGTTTCATAAAGACTTTTCTAAGATATTTTCAGAGTAATAGTTCAAGAATATAACTTTACACATATGGTTATACAGGGTGTATTATTACATATTTATACAGCGAAATAACTTTCCAAGAAGGACAGCTTTAGTTGTGGAAATCATGTCTATCTATACAAAAGTAGCTTTGTGCTATCACCTGACATTGACTATAATATTCATAGCGACAAATCTTGGAAGTATTATTTCGAAGACTATTACAGACTATTATCGAAGATTACTCATTTTCAAAAAGATGCAGCATCACCTATTTATTATAAAATGATTCGGATTTGTATGCAGTGTAATTCAGTTTTGTTGTGTTGTTTTGTAATTTGATGTAATGTTTTTCTTTATGTTTTGTTGTTATTTTGTACCCCCTCCGTCCGTGTCAGTTTCTTACACCCTCGTGGTAGGCTGTGCCGGAGTGGGCAAATAAATAAATGAATTATAAAATGATGCTCTACATATTTTATTAACTTAATTAGAAGCCTTGAATTTGTGCTACAGACAGTGGTGAATTAAAACATACATTACCGTAATTACTGACTTGAATAATTCAAGAAAATTATTTTGCATTCTTCTTTTTAGTAACATCCTGCTGCTGTTTACTTAAAATGTCATTCTTATAAATTAATTACCATCCCTCAAAAAATATGACATTTCTTCACTACTTTCAAGACATAATTTTGACGATGATAGGTTTAGTTTAGCTTAGTTATATTAGCGTCCCGTTTTGAAGCAACACAAGGGCTATTTTTAACGGTGATAGAATACTGTGAGAAATTCATTTCAAGACTTCCAAATCAGCCATCTGTGTATGTAGAGAATATTTTATACTAAATCGGTGACGCTTTACACTTTTGCAAGTCGATATTTTTTTGTTATCATTCATAGTATTGAAGATAAAATCTGTAACTTCCAGGTTTCGACTATTGGGGCGTCGCGATCGGTCTCAGATTATATATAATGGCCCTTTTACTATAAGTAGTCATTACTTCCACAACTTTAACTTTCTTAGTTCGAACGAATTTCGCCGTATAATGTTATATATTCGCCCCTATGTTGAAAGAAAGAATATTTGCGAATATATTTTAATTCCATGGAGACTAAGAGTGCATTTTTTTAGCATAAAATGTGTCAGTACTTTTTTGTCATTATATATCGTATGTTAGTTTTCCTGTGTTTTATCACGAATATTAGATTGAAAAATGATGAGATATAAGCTTTGTTCATTTATCGTTTTTAACATCGCTCCGTAGGACGCAATAATAAATCATTAACTCTGCAACTGGTTTTCATGAAACACTGTTTGCGACCCGTGGAAAAAGAAATGATAATGATTAATAACTTTCTCACATTTGGAGGAAAGAGCGAAAGCAGCATATGTGTATGATTATTATTTAGCAAAATAAATTACACCGAAAGAACAAATTACTCCCGGTTTGTCTTTGTTTTATAAGTATATGCATAAAGTGCGTATGAAGGTGCATAAGAAAAGATTAAAAATATTACAAAAGAATCATTTTTCATATTACAGTGTTACTAAGTGCATAAGCTTTGCCACATCAGAACATTTCTTTTGAATTATTGTTTTCAACGCACTTAACTTTTGTTTACATTTTCCTAGTCTTCTTTATTCAGTTGAAGATAAAGTAGAAAAAATTCCTTTGTTTTATAGATACCATGGGACATGCAATTTTTAAGATAATAAGTATTCTCGTATAATTCAATTTGTCTTAGCTTCGGAGTTCAGACTGTTCACCTGACACATGTGGTAACACAAAACTAAAGTTATCCCCGTCTTGCCGTAACATTCGGGGTCAGTTGAAAAACGATCACTGCAAAAGCTCGGATACTGATGAGGGAGTTCTAACGGCCATCACCGGCCACGGCCCGGCCTCTCCCGAAGGTGGTAAATATCATCATCGGTGATGGGTAACTCAATCCATTATTACTATGCCTACCAGGGAAGCGAGAACCCACTTACTTATACGTGGACTTCTCCTCCACGTACTTGTGGTGCCCCCTGGTTGGGTCAAACATATGGTAAATTATGTTTATTTTGAGAGCAATATTATATTTCTCTACCTGATGCGCTTTAAAAAAATGCATTTTGATTTGTAACATTTATATTTCATAATTAAACAAACTTAAATAAGTATGCTTCTGACCATAAAAAATTACTTCATTATCCATTTTCTTTCTTTGTATATATGAGCATTTGGGACTGAGAATTTTTTTCGCTCCTATATGGTGTTTATTCATTATAGTTTTGTAATCATAATATGTTCATGATTGAACAAAAATGATTTAGTGGATTTTAGGGGTCTTGTTCCAGGGAATAATGAGACTGCAAAATGTTAATTATAAAAATTCAATTTATTATAATTCCAGATTAATGAATAATAATGGTTTAACCCTATGAGTGCCCAATTATTTTGAACTTTTAGCTATCAAGTTAGAAAACTTAGCTTTTAAATTAAATTAATCTATCTTTAATTATATCTCTGAAATCTTAAGAATATTTTATCCATGATTGTTTAAGAAAATATAAATATAAATACGAGCTAACTGCTTTTGAACTGAATATGAAAAACGGAAAAAGACGTTTGCGCCGCTTTGTGGGTTAAAATTAGAAATAGTTACGAACGCTAGCTTTTTCTTCTAATTATTATGCTTTCTCAAGTTTGCTCCAATGAGAATAGGGACAATATTTACCAAATCAAAAGCCTGTGAAAATAAGAGGAAATTTTGTTTCATACAAAGACTGAAAACAATTTGAATATAAATGAAGTTATAACTAAAGAAATATCTGGCTTTTCATTCTACTTTCTTCTGATGGAGAAGGTTAAAAATAAAAAAAGAAGGGTTTCTTCTTTAATCAAGTCATTTTTTGAATTTTTAAAACTACTATTGGAATATGATATGCCAATAGAATTTTGTACGACTTTTAAAGTAATCATTGGCCAAAATGTGTACCCGTAAATCACAGATTTTCAAAGCTAAGATTCTTTTGAATCTATATTTATTCATCTTCGTTATAAAGAAATATTTTCTACGAATGATTCGAAATTCAATTTGAAGTATCAGTTAAGTATAGTAGCAGGGCTTATCAAATGTTGAGACATGCAATGAATATTTCTGCAGAAGTAATGAAATTTTATCCAAGAGCAGCATGGATACTTTAGAAATTCTGGAGCAAATTGAATCCAGATCAAAGTATTCAACTTTGATTTGTTTAATCAAGAACAAATTTTTAAAAAAACTTTAAAAAAGAATACTATCGACTGCTATACTGCTTTCATACAATATCTTTTGTAGAAAATCAATGTTGTATATTATCTTATATATATGAATGTATTGAATATGTATAATACCTGCTTTCGTACGATTTATTTTTTCGTAGAGCACGATCTTTTGAATCTGTTTCTGTGGTAGCTCCAAAATGTGAAATATTTAACTGTGTTTATGAGGAAGTTTTCTGTGATTGATTGTCAAGTGTATTTTTTTTTTGCTTCACGTTTTTAATTTGTTTCAATGTTGTATATTATTTCATATCTGAATGGATTGAATATGTATATACCTGCTTTCATACAATTTTTTTGTAGAGCACAATCCTCAATGTTGTATATTATTTTATATATGGATGTATTGAATATGTATATAACTGCTTTCGTACAATTTATTTTTTCATACAAGCACAATCTCTTGAATTTGTTTCTGTGGTAGCTCCCAAATGTGAAATATTTCATTATGTTTAGTGGGAAGTTTTTTTGTGGTTGATTGTCAAGCGCATTTTTTTTTGCTTTACATTTTTAATTTGTTTCAATGTTACATATTATTTTATATATGAATTTATTGAATATGTATATACCTGCTTTCGTACAGAACAGAACGCCGTCCCTTACCCCCGTACCCGTGACCAGACCAGTCACTGAACGGTTTGATGAGCAAGACACGGGAATTTTATTTAAGAAAAAGAAAAACAAAATAAACAAAAAGAAGGAAATATATACACTATGTACAGCACAGGCATTTTCACTTTTACACTATTAGTTCGTAATAGTCTTCTTTTCTTTAGATGTTGAAATACTTTTCTTTTATTTGAAGGTGAAATGTCCGGTGATTGAGCTACTTAGTTCAGCTTGCTGGGACGTTGAAGGCTAGGGAGGCCGGAAAAGATCTCTGTTTTCGCTAATGAATTTGATAATCCCACGAATTTTCTGCCTGGAGTCGAGGTTATTGGCGACCCTTTTCAGCCATTCTTGTTCGAAGTTTGGCGCTGGCTTCCTCATATGCCAAGACCTTGTATAGGTACACTCCGTGGCATAGTGGAGTGCCGTGACAATTCCACCACAACTGCAATAATCGCTGTCAGACAGGTGAAATCTTTTGAGGTAGGCAGGGAAAATCATGTTCAGAGAAGAAGATAACATCCTCTCTAATCCAGTTAGTGGAATAGAGACTAACTGAGGGAATGATGTTACATATTTTCCTGCCTGTATCGCCATTCTTCCATGAGGTTTGCCACTCCTCAAGCATCCTCTTCCGGAGGAGGCCTTTTATGTGCGGTTTAGGAAGCTTAGTATGTGAATAGGGTTGCCCATGTTGTGTTGCGTCTTTTGCCTGTTGGTCTGCTCTCTCATTGCCTATATTGCCTGCATGCGCTTTAACCCAAGAGACTTTTATTCTTGGATTTGAAAGGAGGATTTTGAAAATTTTTCTTGCTGTTTCGTTTGTGCTCTTTGAATTGGAAGATGCCATACTTGCTCTATTGTCTATGTGTATTTTAGAGGTATTGTGGTTTAGCAGATGAGATGCGTATATTACTGCTTCGTGAAGTGCAGTTAGTTCAGCTTGAAATACGGTACCTGCTTTCGTACAGCACAATCTTTTGAATCTGTTTCTGTGATAGCTCCAAAATGTGAACTATTTAATTGTGTTTATGGGGGAGGTTCCTGATGCCTTCACTATATAGAAAACGGCCCTCTTCAGGGCCAAAAAATTTATTCCTTCTTGATTAAGGTGAAAGCATTAAAAGGAAATCAGCTTTACTTTGTTTTACTAAGTTTTATTTGAAGAAAAATATGTTTTTTGAGGCTAACAAATTTTATTCCGTGCTGATTTAAGTTAAAGCATCAGAAGCAAAATAAAGCTGATTCATATATATATATATATATATATATATATATATAAAGATTTTAGAATAGCTTCTAGAACACACAGTGTCTTCATTATAGCGAAAGAAGTGAGCAGGGTTTGATTAGCAAACCTGGGAGGATTGCAACGCAATCCTCCTGGGGGTTGCCGAGCTTCAGCGAGCAGGGGGCAGAGCCCCCTAGTTTATTTGAAAACCTTTCCTTATTTAGGGTAATTTTAAATTTTACTTAAATGAATTACATAAAATACCGTGCTTAATGGCAATAGAAATACATACCGACGAATTGCAGCACTTTAAGGAGGAAATGATTTAACTTCTTATCAAAATAATTTTATTGAAGAAGTTTTCATCTCACAAAAATATAGACTTTAACTTGAAAGAATAATGTTATAGAAAGTACATTCAATGATGTAAATACCTGCAAATATATCTGTAAATTAGACAGAAATATTAATATTATCTTGAGTTGTTCGGAAGGTCTCCGCCGATTTTTGGAGTTAATTGAAAATAATTTTGTTGTAATAACAATGAAGTTGTTTTAATAATATAAAGAGTTCTCACTTATATCCGTTACACCCCCCTTAACTTCTAAACGGTGACAGCTTAGGCCATAAAGTTGGTGTCTAGGTATAGTAAAAAGGCTATGCGCTACTCGATGAGACAACTTACGACGCCATCTATCGGCAAATTTTGGAATTAGCGGCCCTATCTCGTAAACGGTGAAACATACTAGGAAAAAGTAAATTAGAAAGTTCTAGAGAACTCTCGATTTAGTGCGAAAAGATACCTTGAGGACATTAATACTCAAAACAGAATGCAAAAAATGAACATCATGACAGAATGCAAAACATGAACACGAAATGAATTTTCATCTTTAATATTTAGAAATTGAATCCAATTAAATCACTTATATTTTTCCACAAATTTTCTTCGGGAGAATAATATTTGAGTATATTTTGTAGCATATATATTTTTATAGCATATAAGAGCTAACGCTAAAATTGCCTAGCAATTTTTCTTGTCAATAAGGAGTAGTTCAACATAATTTTCCTGAGGGATATTTTTCACCTTTAACTCCACACTAAAAATGTCGTTGGCATTTAAATATACATAATCAAATACATCGGTCTGTCTGTCTCCAACTCCTTTGTGCTTATAAACTCTTTAATCCCGAGGCGACTTTTTCTTCTAGCTCCTTTAAAACAGGACTATTTTGGGAGGCTAAGACATGAATTAGACTGTCCCAATCTGGGTGGTCATTTGCGCCATCCCCCCTGCTGTAACCTATACTTAAGGCGCAAGGAAATCGGCTGTGGTGGGCAAGGATAATTGGAGCCCTTAACACGCTTTTCTCCTAAGCGATCTCAGAAACTCCCCTCCCCTCAAAAGAAGCCAACCGCTTCAGACCGGCCTTCGTCGTCGTTAAGGGAAAATTTCTAGACCGGCCCGGACCGCCTCGCTCGGTATGAGAGGGTTAAGTAATATACAACGTTATGCTATGTCAGAGAGTATACATAATCCATTCATATTTATGAGAATTATCGTAGAAATATTCTTGAATTATCTTTAAAATGATACCATTCAAGAAGTTTTAAATTTCTAGGGAGGGATAATTATTTTATATTAAAGAGTTACGCAAGTCTGTCAATTTCTGTATCAAAAAATTAATGTTTTTACTTAAAATCAACCACTCTGCAATTGTAAATCAACTACAAAACTCGGCAAAATTTAATTTTTAATGTATTCAAGATTTATAATAATCAATCCAACCAACTTCAGCTTAGACAGACTTCAAGTTAAAAATTTCAAAAATATTCTGCAGTCTAAATCGAATTTTTCAGAATTTTGGATTTCGGAAGTGATCGTCAGCAGACAAGAGTAGGAATACATGATTTCGTGTTACTTGAAAAATGGTCCTTTTCTATTTAAGAAAATATTATAGGAAAATGTTTTGAATGATCAATAAATCGTCCAAAACTTCTGCGTAAAATTTATCAGTTTTTTTTTTTAGATTTTTTAAAAAACTCTATATTTCAGAAGCATTGTTTTTTTTAATATCCATGTGTCCATATACATAAATTTATTATACTTTCCTTATATACTATTCTCTGATTTAAATTTATAAATGGAAAAAGAAGTTCTTAAACTACAAAAAATTTTATTTTTCCAATATTTGTCAAAAATTCTTTCTCCAATATTGTTAAGATGAATCAGGAAACCGTATATTAAACCGTTCCAAAACACAGAATCTTTTACGTCCCTTTTGTCTCCATGTGGTTTAAATTTGCTGATTTCGAATTTCGAAGCTGTTTTTCAGTTCTCGCTTTGCTTTATAATAAATTGTATATACTCCCCAAACTCACATGATGAGCAAAGTACTAAAAGAAAAAATAAATAAAATAAAATACTTTTCAGTGATAAATGAAAATCTCTAGTAATTTAGTGATATTAAGTAAATAGCTGATGTACTGAAGTAAAAAATTCCACAGAGAAAGTTGATTATTTATAAGAAAAATAAAAATGTGTTGTTTTAATTAGTTTTATTAACAAATTTTGCAAAGTAAGTACAAAGAAACAATACGGTAAATACGACTGAGGATGCTCTGATTTATCTGACATAAAATACGGCTTCTATTTTATTTCCATCTCTCAATAGTTATTTATGATTCTCATTGGTGTCAGATATTTCCAGCAGATAGTTTATTACTGTTCGCTGGAAATTCAAAATATTGGAATTTCAATAATATAACTCTACGCCTGGCAAGATGAAATGTATTACCTTCAGAAAACCATAATCAATATCAGCATCGAAAGAAGAGTTTTTCTTCATCATTTTGAGCAATAAAATTAATATTGACTTCTGTTAAATTAATACGAAATGTAATACTACAAAGCAGTTTATGTCTTATTAAAATCATTGATTTCTCGTATAGTTCAAATCTGAAACATCAAATAAATCAAATTTATATCACTTTCATGTTAATTCAACAGATTGACTGATTATTTTTCTTATGTTTAGTATGATAATTTATTTGAAAAGCACTTTGGGAAGAACGTCTTGATAAAAAATGGCAACTTTGGTTATACTTGTAAATAACATATTGGTACATATAAATTTATGTTTATAGTTTTGAATGAAACATTTGACAGTAATTCTATCCGGATTCGATATTTTGTTTTGAATAGTATCTAAATAATTTATGTATATCGTTGTGTCATCTCTCTGTAATGAATATCGCTTAGGAAAAAAGAAAACTTTTGCTGTTAAACATTTTCACATGTGAAATTTTTCTCACTAATTATGTACAAACATTAATTTGATCTACTCCGGTTACGCGTGATTTCAAATTTTAATGTACGTCTTTATGTTGTAAAGTTTCGATCCATCAATTAAACGTCGCCATGTTTGGTGTCTTTTGATACGAATAACTTTACTATCTAACATAAAGTTTCGAAAAAAAATGGGCAAAAAATTTAGATGGAAGAAGGAAAAAAGAAAATTCATTCTATTTGTTTGATATTTGCTTACAATATTGATAACTTAATTACCAGGACATGGTTATTCATTTAAGTTCAATCAATTTTTCAAAGATATTTTTTAAGGTTTCAGGGAAACATAATTAAAACTATTATATATGTGTGAATCAGATTTTATTTTTTTTAACTTTACCTATCATCTTAAACACAACTAAAGTCATATCATGTTTAATAAAAAATATCCATGATATTTTAGAAAATTAAAATATCTCATTTTAAATTTGTCTTTCTCCAATATAAATTTAAACGTTGCTTTTGATAGCATTCGCTTGGAAAAAATTCATTAGTTACAAAGAGTTAAATTCTCTATAATTAATCAGAATCAAATTAAGCTGAGCGCTTCCTTACTTTTTTACTTGCGTCCTAAAATTTAGAAGACAATTTACCCTTTTATGAGTAAACATTATCATCGGCTGAATGATAGTTTGACGTCTTTGCACGTTTGAATTTTGATTATGCGAAAATATCTCGATTGCAATTTATACTGGATTAAAAATAACACGTTAATTGAAACGTTAACATAAATTTATGTTCTCCTGCTTTAATTTTATGAAACTCTAATAAAATTGACTATCATTTTTATTTATTAGGCATAAGAAAAAATTCATGCAATATTCTTAACTTAAAAAAATATTATATTATCTATTTCTGGTGAATATAATTGGTGTATTACGTGCGAAAACAAAATATACTAATTTTCTAAATTATACGCATTTCTTCAAGCCAAAAAATGAAAATTTTATACGCATACAGCCGATGCTTAATAACCTGGCCTTGTTGCCAAAAGCAACTGGAACTGCGTTGTACTATTAACGAATTGAAAAAATACATCTGTTTTCTTTGCAGGCAAATATTAGAAATCTACACGCACTCACATACTCACAACACACAATAATAATTTGAAAAAATATAAGAAATATGCTACATCTGTTTTGAAATTACCTTTAACAAAATCCATGGGTGTGATGAATTTTCATAATAAGTCCGATGAACTATCAGCAAATTAATACTCACCCTACTGGCTGTGTGGACTTACCAACCTATCCGTTGTGTAACTTAGTAAAAAAATATTCAAATTCACATAATGCCATGCAATTTTTAAATGTTTCCAGATAAATTAAATGTAAAATTATGTTATTATTTCTCTATTGTTCTTCTGTATACTATTGAATTGTTAAATTCATAAAGTTACTGATTTTTAACAAAAAAAATTAGTTAAAAGTCAGTCTTCAAGCACCGGAAGGAAACAATTATTTTCTGTTATTCTTAAGATATTTTTATGAGTGGGAA
>BGPR01000019.1:3120226-3166484 GCA_013235015.1 Araneus ventricosus | reverse complement strand
AAAAAATGCATTCTATCAAAGATACCTCTTTAATTCGAGAATATTAAAGAATCCAATATCTATGTGAAAGTTTAATTTGCAGAAAATGGGTGTTATGTAACACTAAAAAATATAAACCTTTTACATTTCATTTTTAGTCATGGAGACTGTTTTTGTCTCCATCTTTTGCATGACTAGCCTTTCTTATTTGCATATGCCTATAACCACCACCACCTCACACATACACAGTGCTCTTTTCATACCCATCGCATTTCAAAATATGCCTAGCTAACTGTTTTTTTTTACTCTTATGAGGTGAATTTCAGTTCCATCTAAAAGATCTACGTAAGACATCTTTTTTTTCTATTATCAACGCTTCCATCTACAAGAAACAAATGAATGCATGCAAGAACAATGCTGAAAAAATGATAGAAGGTGTTTTTCTTGACTACTTAACAAGATGAAACATCTCTGACTTACAACTGAAAGACCACCTTGGCAAACTAGGTACTTGTGTTTGTCATATGAAATTTCAACGCGAATATTAATTTAAATTTATAAGCAGAGATTTGGAATAAATTCAAATAAAATTTATTAAACACTTTCCAGTAACTTTAACAAATAAATGAGTTTTATTTGATTCCAGTGTTTAAATATTTCATATCTTAGAAATTCAATCGACTTCAGAACAATTCTATGGGAAAAGTCAAAATGTAAAAATTAAAAAAGTGCCAAACGGAAGAAAATGTGAAGAGTTAAGAGGGATTTATTATAAAAATTCAAATTTTATTTTTCCTAATCTTAAAGAAAACGTTCAGAGAGTATCGCATATTTTCATGTAATTTTCTATCAAGCTTATTGACTAGCGTCTATCGTTTTATGATTATAACGGATATCTTTTTATTTCGTGTGTATTTCCGCTTTATATAGATGATTTTAGATCATTGCGATAGCACCCCTAGATTCCAAGAGATTCTATCATTCAGGTGTTGTTTATCGTACAGCTTTTAAACCTTCAATGCGTCAAATATTCACTAAATAAACAGAAAAATAGATTGTTTAAAAAGTAATATTTATTTTAAATATCAACAGAAAACATTTTAATTCTCTCATATCCTTTATTTCCAGATCTTGGACAAACAATTCATTGATGAACTTTCGAACTTGCTGCTTCGATGCAAGAACTCATTTATATATACAAGATGTTTTTTTTAAACTGACACTACTCAGAGCTATCTGAAGCTCTATCTATCAGTTAAAATGCCACCAAATTTGGTAAGGAGACTAATGCCGACATGGGGAAAAGACTGTGTGGATAAAATTTAGTTCCGAAATTCGCCGATAGGGGAAATGTGGCGCTGTTGCAGTCTACACAACTGAGAATTAGGCATATGATTAACAAAGATGAAATTTCAGTGCAAAACTGCTTTAATACAGCAAACGAACTTTCCCAAAGGGTTACAGAGATGAATGTACAATGCACCAGAGCACCAGACCTCTTTCAATGTGACCACCCTTCTCGTTGACCACACATTGCATCATGCGCACAACATTGTGGACGGCCGAAAGTAACATGTCACCAGGAATACTCAGCACAGGGAGTAATATGTTGTCATTTAAGATTGTCAACGTCGAAACCCCACCAAGATGAACAATAGACTTCAAATAACCCCACAGGAAAAAGTCGTATGAGGTTATATCCGGGGAGAATGGACATGGAGAATGTTGTGTATAGGATGCAATGTGTGGTCCAAGAGACGGGTAGTCACACTGAATAACATTAATGGTCATCACATGCCCTCGCCGAGAAAGTTATTAAATAAAGTGCTATGATGCACTGTAATTTCATCACTGTAACCCATTGGGGCAGTTTATTTGCTGTATTAAATCGGTTTTCCACTGAAATTCCTTCTTTGTTATTCATGTGTGTAATTCTCAGTTGTGTAGACTACAACAGCGCCACATTCCCCCCTATAGATGACTTTCGGAACTAATTTTTATCAAGAAATCTTTTTCCCAATGTCGTCGTTAGTCCCCTACCAAATTTTCTGGTATATCAGCTGATAGATCGACCTACCGATGGCTCTGAGCAGTGTCAGTTTTAAAAAAAAACCCTGTATTTTAAATATACGTTCACAGAATATTAGTTTAAAATTTCAAATTTAAGTATTTCGCAAAATTTCCATTAAAAGTGTCAATTTTTTCAATGACATTATCCTCTTCGTTAAAATCCAAGTACTATGATAAAATTAAAGTTCCTAACTCGGAACTCCTCTCCAGGTATAAAGATGCGAGCGATAAGGTATTTAATTGATTAGACGAGGGTTTTATACACTTTTGCTTTCATATGACTGCAGAAGAACAAGCCAATGCATAATAAGTGCCAATGAACCGGACCACCAAGTTCAATCCAGTTGAGCTTGTTTGCGTTTCTTGGCGCAAAAGCTACTTCTGGGTATGCAGCATACACTCATGGTACTAAAATATTCAGTAATGGCAAATTATAATGTATAGGTGTTGCCGAAATGCAAATAGGAAATGAGAGAGGGTATTCTTACCCTGAGCAGCACAGACATTATGGAACCTGTTCTTTAAAAAGTTCAGACAGGACTTGCTGCATAACGATCAGATTTTCCCTACCGCCCAGGCAAGGAGCCATGATTAGATTAGGTTAGTTACATTAGCGTCTACTTAGCATTCGTTTTAAAGCACCTCCAAGGATCTTTTGGGACGCACCTCGTAATTTTGAACCACGGTCAGATGACGAGTACGACACCTGAGCTAGCAATCCTCTCACCAAATTTCTACATCACACCAACAGGAGGATGTTTGGCCCCTTGTATATGATTTAGCATGCAACAGGCCCAATACACAGCGGATCTTCGGTGGAATCGGATTTCGAACCTGGAGCCCTTCGGCTCCGAGGCCGATAATTTACCACAAGGCCAAATCGGCCCTAAAAAAGATAGTACTAGAGTGAAGAACTAGCGTAAGACTTTACACCATTTTAAAATTTTAACTTGGTGTTTATGTCGAAAATTCATAACTTTACAATATGATACATCAAACTAAACCGTTTTCAGATGTCGAGATGAAACTAACATTTAATTAAAAGTTTATCTATGCTAACCTGAGACGTTTTCTAACTTCACCAAATTAAAATTTACATTATGTCCGCTTGCCTTCATAATTACGGTTCTTCATTATTTTATTGAAGCTTTGGTAAAGTCAGATGACGAGGACGAGAACTGAGGAGCCATGAGGTAAGGCTTTAAATGTGGTATTCAACAATGCTAAGCCAAAACTTTTAAAGCGAAAAGATTTTGGGTTGGGAGTGTTCATTCCAGTTTCCGTGCAACGCCCTCTACCGTCTGAAGAAGATATTTCCAACACTGTATTGCTAAGCGATTTCGAATCGGCTTTATTCTCCCTACCCCTCATGCAAGCTTATTGCACTGGTAATGAACAACCCATTATATATTTTTACGAAGTAAAGATTTTTTTCGCTTTTCAACTTTGACTTCTGAACTGTGGAATAATAAATGATAAAATATAATACATATCACTTCGTAAATAATAAATATAATACATTACATGAGTTTTTTAGATTGCTACCCGCATACAATTGAACTTGATAATTTATAGTGTTTACTGCATAATAATAAGGATATTTTTGCATTCGAGAGATTCTTGATCTTCCCTTGTTTGCTCTCCTCTGTTGTGAATGTCAGTTTTAAGCATAGATATTCTAACAAAGAATAATTTTCTGTTTGAGTTGCATCGATTAAATTTTTAATCAAACTAAAACAGACAGTAATGCACAATTAAACCTTAAATGCCTAGTGTTACCTTTAAGCAACATTCCCAATTTTGTCTTCTAAAATATGAAGAAGAAGACTAAAACTCTAATGCCCGTTGTTGACAATAGGATAGGTATTGGATATGTCATTAAAACAAACAATCTACAACATATAAATAGCAGACTGAGTGCCGATGAAAAAATAAAAATAGATCTTTTTCATTTGCGGCTGCATCACTTTTGCTTTGTTTGTTCGCTTGAGAATACTATATTTAATTGCACAATGTTGAAGAAAACTCCATATTATTATTAATTATTAAAATTCATTTTTGTTTAATTTCATAGAATTTTATCAAAGAATTTTTTTTCCAACTAAAGCCCAGTGTTGTTGATAGATAATACACTGTTTTTTATCCATGAACCGTATTTAAAAGAAAATAGGATTTTTAAAAGTATTTTTCCCATATTTTATATGAGAAATGAATGTCAAAAAATAGTTTTAAATAATTTTTTTAAAAATCGGGCATTTAAGATTTAAATCTATTCAAACTATCAAAAATTGTTTTAATAAAAATTTTCGAGATAAAACAGTCAGCATCCAAAATTTCCCTTCGTATCTCTACTGTCACTCTAGGATGATTGTGCATGATATTATACCTAGATATTACTTCTACTATTCCAGCCACTTCTTTTAAATATAATTTCTCTGTATATGGATATACAAAAGCAGCCTGTATGTATTTGTACGGAAAGACATATTACTTTAATTTTTTAAAGCAAAAACAATAATGAAATTTCAATTAATCATATAATTCATGACAAAATTACTTACTTTTTCCTATGCAAGTGAATAATAAAATTTGGTACATTAATTAAACTCGGCACACATGCAGAAAAACAATAAGCTCTATGATTAACGAAATTTAATACACATAAACGAGTTTAATACTTTCTGTTCTGCAATAAATTAAAGTCACATCTGTGCATTCAAAAGAAATTAAAAAGGTAATTTCTACTTCAACAAATACTAAAGAATTCCATCAAAACCAAAGTGTGGAAAGAAGAAAAAGTTACTAACTCAACGCGAAAAAACGAGCTAATGTTCTTCGTAAGTGAAGCAGGCAGGGAAGATATAGTGTTTTCTCAGTTGAATGAATTCGACATTTTATTATAAGATTAATGACATTTCCGAAATAAAGATAGTAAAGAAAGTTCTCGCAGAACTTGATAGTTAGCTTGAAAAATTTCCTCTCGGTATTAGCCAGACTACATTGTAACGTCTTATGTAGGATATAAGTTTTTCCCACAGAAAAAGTAAAGGACAGCTACCAGTTCTTATCGGAAGAAACGATACAGTAAAACGGAAAGGGAAGTGTTTAAGAGAAATACTATTTTATAGAGAACAATAAAGAAGCGTTTACTGTTTTGGTAAAAACGGTTAGAATATAATGAATAAAGTAATATAAGAACATGAAAAAGCATCAGCTCAATGTTTTTGTTTACATAAAAATTCATTCATATCTACATTGGAAACACGATGGAAATATGCATTATTTTTGAAAGATAAATAGGTAATTAAAGATATGTTTATTATGCTATTTACTCAGAGTCAGGCTGATTTTTTCCAATTCTATTTTTTAAAAAATATGCTGTCCGCGATAAAGTGTCGGCTTAGGAGTCGAAGGGTACCAGGCTCTAAACCTGATTCCACTGAAGATCAGTCGTGTATCGGGCTTGTTGCACGTTAAATACTACGTAGGGAGTCAAACGTCCTTCGTCTGGTGTGGTGCGGAAGTTTGGAGAGGGGTAGTGCCGTCTTCGTCATCTGACCGCATTTCAAACTCGTGGTTCGTCCCAAAATAGTCCTCGTATGGCCTCAAAACGGTGCATTAATATAACTAAATTAAACTTGAAAAAACTGATTATTTAAACTGAGGTCAAAAATAAAATATGTTGCACTTCACTCTACGAAAAAGATAATGTAATTAATGAAATATTATATATTTTAATCAGTATGATTAGCAATAAAAGTACGATAGATTAAAATAATATACAGTCTCTAAAAAATCTATTTTAAAATTAGTAATTATTGCAATTCAAACATGTGATCTTTAAATGTCTTATATATTCAAAAACAACAGTCGAAAACATAAACACAGTTCATGTTTCTGCCGTTATTTTCATAAAAACTACAAATATAAACAGATAAACGTTCTGATCCATTACAGTATCTTTGTTGACGGAGAAATTCACGCTGTTTCGTGCATCGTTAAAAGAAATGCCAGTAAACAAAGTGGTATCAGAATCGGTTATGCCGCTCTTCATATATGATAAAACGTAAAAAATGGCGATTAATAATTAAGCTTGTTATTGAATACGTAGGATTAAAATATATGGCGCGTAACAATTTTTAAATAAGTGGCAAATGATATGTTTTATCTTCTGCAGTTATGTTTTAATCTTGTTTCTCAAAAAGCCTTTCGAAGATATTAAAATTAATGCAGATATCACATTCTCATCTCTTTTAAATAACACTTGTTAATTAAAAAAATACGCATTTTTTAAATGAAAAGATACTGTGCTCTTTTATGACGAAAAATACATTTACTGACAACTACTGATAATTAAATAGTTACCGCATTTTAAATATTGTTTTGCATCTACTGATTTAAGAAATGGCCATTCGTAGCAACAATCACTACTGATAAAAGGATGATTGATATTACAAGTTGTAAAAATATTTTTGGTAATAATTTTAAAAGAAAACATGTAAATAGTACTATGCATCAGAATTAACATTAATTCATAAAAAAGAAGGTGGCATTTCATTATGATGTATAAGAAGAACATATAAAGGCAAATTAGTGAATCATTTTCTATGTTTGATTCAGCTGTACAATATATGGAATACATTTCATAAGATACGGAATATAATTGATAAAATATCTGAAGGAATAAAGGAAAAGGAATTCAGAATGATATGAATAACTGTTCTTTCGCTTATATTATATTTCCATGTCAATTAGTGTAAAATATTTTTTTATTTTTAAATTCATCTCATAAATTAAAAAACTGAATATTCTTGTAGCTCTATGAAGAAAGTTAGGGTTAGGTAGGCATTACGCAACAACTGTACGAAACTGTAATTAGATTTAAATAACACAGTAGTTGTAGTAAATTCGAAAACATCCAAAAAAATATAATTAAGAATATCTCAAAATTGGTTATGATCATAATAAATTGAATATTATTTATTATCAATTCGATTTTTTTCTGTTTTTCAAAGAATGCCTTAAGGTCTCAGGCAAACATTCCTATCATTTAGGAAAATAAAACATATTTTCTATTAGGTCTAGCAAAATAAAGTCACGCAAGCCGCAGAGAATTTGAAATGATTGCTTCACTCAGAATCTCTGACATACAGGTACTTCGCATCTATTTTTATATGTTTGTTGCAGATTGCAACTGGTATTTTCGGCAATTTTGTAAACAGCTCTTGAAATGTGATCTATTTATATATTTTTAGAAGTTTTATTTTCCTTGTCCCGCAATGTTAATGGAATATTTTTCTTGTTTAATGAATAATACATGGGTTTTGTACGATTGAAATTTGAAAATGAGATTTTTGAATTTCCATTCAATTGATTTATTTACGAACCTGCACTTACTCAGTATGAATTTATTGATTTCAAATATGAAATATATCTTTAATAAATATTACTGAATGATGTATTACACTTTGTGAGACACATGCTCTCTTGACAGCTTTCAAGTCACTGTACACAGAGTAATAAATAATGTCAAACATAAATATTTTCTTGCCTGAGGATATAAATCTAACTTTTTTCCCTTAAAAGCACGATTTTTCAATGTCGATAGAAAAGAAGACAAAGAATGCACTCACGCAAGCAATCAAATTGATATAACTTCTGATCATAACTAAAAATGAAAGAAATTCTTGTCTTGTTGTCTTGTTATTCGTCTTGTTGTTTCATGCATTTTACATTATTCTAATTACTCTCTACTTTTACATTTGATGTTTTATGTACAGGGTGATTATAAAATAGCTTTGAAACGGTAGTTTAACGCCAGAAACGGCGGTGCTAGGCAGAGGCAAAAAAGTGGAAAAAGTAGTACTTTACTGTAGCTTCTCTGTCTTTTATTGGTTATTTTCAGTTTTTTTGTCTCTATCTAGCGCCGTCATTTTCCGCTCTAAAAATGCCGTTTCCATTTCAAGTTTTTTGCTGCGAAGTTCACGTTTCCGTGAAAAAAGTGGGTGTTGACATTTGAAAATTTCGAAATGTTATCACTGTAACCGTAACTGTGAGAGATGAACTATTGTTTTTTTACATCATTCTGGAGCGCATACAGTATAATATCAATATTCAAAATTTTATTCCGTTCCTTCGAAAGGTATGCTGGCTAGGGGGTCATATATCGGCAAAGTTTCTGCATAATCACCTGTATATAGATACCTAATAAGTTGATATCAGGCTAGTTAATCCTTAACTAGCCTGATATCTTTAGTAAATAAGTTATATTACGCTCTCAATATATTTATAATGTTTTTAAAAATAAACCAAAATGAGATGTTATTTAACTATTTAATTGCCACCGAATACTAAATTAATAAAATATTCATTAATTAAAAATCTAAAACTAGAAAAATAAAAGAATAAAACATAGATGAAAAGGGAAATATATTTTACTTATGCATATAACTTCCAGAATGGAGTCCAGATATGCATGTTATGTTCCTTTCGGAACACGATTTTGGCCTTATATATTTTAACGTTTCAATTTGATCAACCGAAAAAGTAATAACAATGCGTTTATTTAATACGTATTTCAACACTGAATTTTATACTGAGAATTTTATGGCCCGAGATATGGAAAATCTCTGTCAGGGAGGAGAAAGGCAAACAACAACAGAGTCGTACGCATGAAATTTTGTAACTTATATAACTAATCTCAAAAGCGAAGTTGGACTTTGGTCCTAGGATTAGGCTTAAGCTCCTCAATTCTGCTTCTTTGGCATTGTGAAGGTTTCAGTTTTTCAATGTTACTTTAATAACATGGATTTATACTTATCTTTCTGCGTTCATATCAAAATCAAGATAAAAATTATTACTAGATTCATTACTTATTATGACAGTGGACTTCAAGATATTTCAATAGATTAATTTTTCCATTCTTTGTAGAATTTTCAGTTAAAAACAGCCAAAAGACATCAAGTGGGGCAATGTAGCTTCATAGCGACTGTAATTTTGAAAGTTTTTCTAACACGTAGATTTAGATGCAGATTAAAAGACTAGGATATTGATGTCAGGCAGAAAATTAAATGAATATGTTAACTCACTTTTATATTTCAAAACTAAGAATTTCTGTTTCTGTTCATCTTGATTCAATTTTATACATAATTTATAGCAGAAAAGAAGATAGTAGTTTCTATGGCATGACAGGCTAGATGACAATTCTCATTTTAAAAGTACACGAAAATACATTAAAAAACATTTTGAAAAGGATTTGCTTTTATTACTGTAAGTGGTTGTGAATAGTCATTTTTGTTTCTTAGAATTCAAATTAATAATACTTAATAGTTTCACAATGCATTTCATGAAATTTCATAACGAATCGAGAGGTACGAAAATTACTCGTAGAACATTCAATTTGATTTCAATTCTTTTCCCAATTTTCATATTTATTTGCTATTTATCTGTAACTGAACGAGTCAGATTTCATTTTAAATTAGATCATCTGTGTTATGTTTAGAACATGTAAAAGCAATTTAGATTTCTGAATGAAATTTAAATTAGAAATTAGAATTTTATGCATCTGGATTATAAATGAATTCGATTACAAAAAATTATACGCTTAGCACGCTAAAACCTGCTGAGCGGAATTTCACTATAATAACTGTGAATTCCACGGCATTTTTGGAAAATGCTTGAAGGTTCTTTTACGTACTCAAACTTTAAATCACTGGATATACTCTCCGGATTATGTTGAGGCCGCGGTGGCCTCGTGGCAAGGTCTCGGCTATGGGGCCGGAAGGCTCAAGACTCGAAACCCTATTCCACTGAAGATCCGCCGTGTATGGGGCCTGTTGCACGCTAAATCATACGTAGTGGCCAAACGTCCTCCCGTTGGTGTGGCGTGGAAGTTTGGAGAGTGAATGCCAGCTCAGGCGTTGTCCTCGTCATCTGACCGTGGTTCAAAATTACGAGGTTCGTCCCAAAATAGCCCTCGTGTTGCTTCAGAACTGGATGTTAATATAACTAAACTAAAACTCCGGATTATGTTAGGAGAACAACTTATTTTAGTTGTGTTTTCTTCGTATAAAAGCATTGCAGCCTCATCCAAAGTTGTTAAGTGGAATAAAGAATAGTTCTTTCACTCGCGCCATAGTAAACCAATAGTGAAAAAAAGCTATTTCGGTTTTATTGACGTCAATTTAATTTTTGATGGCTGAAGAAAAATGTCTTCATTTTAGTATGGTTTCTTTCGCTGATGCATGAAGTGAAGGCCTGATTTGAAAGTCGAAAGTTAGATTAAATAATTTTCGACTTTCGAAAATGTTAATTAGCTAAAAGGTAAATTTTCGAAAGTCGAAAGTTATGTCAAATAACTAAAATTGTGAGCACAATTTTATGTAAATTATAAAACTTAAAATTTGTTTGGACATGATGTGTTTGAAGGGAAAGCGGAGAATACGGGAGTTTTTAGAAAAGCGAAAAGTCGTTTTAGTGAAACTCTCAATACCTTATTTGGGAACTTCTTCGTGGTGTACCATATTAAACAGATAGTTGTAAATACGCTGATAAAAAGAAAATCATTTTATGAAGATGATTTTGCTTTTATAATTTTAATAATGCTTTCCAAGTAGCATAAGTGTATGAGGAATCCAATTCCTTTGTGAAATAAAAGTCGGTAGACAGAGAAATCATACAACGTGCACAATGAATCCTACGAAGTTTAACAAAAAGAGATTTTTCTCGAATTATTTTTTTCCCTATTATTTAATCCTAACAAATAAGTTATTTTTTATGTTTTTTGAGTATAAATCATGAATGAATCGAGAAAATAAAACAGTTT
Organism: Araneus ventricosus; assembly: GCA_013235015.1. Classification (NCBI taxonomy): domain Eukaryota; kingdom Metazoa; phylum Arthropoda; class Arachnida; order Araneae; family Araneidae; genus Araneus; species Araneus ventricosus. The sequence continues at coordinate 3,155,611 of BGPR01000019.1, read as the reverse complement.
TCAAAAACATCCTTTTCTAAGTGAAATACCCATTTTATTTTTAATATATTCTACTCTTAATCTTTAATTTCCTATAGTAAATCATTAATATAAATATTATAGAATTTTGAAATTAATTATCTGTTATCCCCCCATAACAGGGATACAGCCATTCAAAGGCGAGTGGCCTTAGGAACCACACCGTCATTATTGTACTCAGCAGGAAAGCGAGGAACAACACCGTCATTATTGTGCTCAGCAGGAAAGCGAGACCCCGCTTACTTTTCCGGTGTCTTCTCATAGCCATAACTGAGCTGGCCCCCAATGGGAAACCTCTTTTGGATATATTCTCGAAATTTAAACAGTTCGTGAAATATATTTATAATTTTTCAGAATTTAATCTTTTGTATTCATGAAACTTGCAACTAAATCAAATCTTAATAATTACAGATTTAGACTTTGTTCAAGAATTAACGGATAAAAACTTCACTAATTTCCATTTCCCCTTCGCAATCCAGAATCTCACATGAATATCACTGCGCAGTTAATTCCACAAATGTGCCTAAATGAAACTAATTATCTTAAAGGTTTATTTTGAAAATTTCAATTTTAATTAGGTCACTTAAATATCGGCAAAAAAATTGTAGCTTTAAAAGAGAATGGCAGTAACATTCCGCTAATAACAAGTAATGAGTGCCATTAAGTTCTTTCTCTATTAAAAGAAATACGTAACAAATCAAAAGCAATTTCTTAACATATTTAATGTTTCTTTAAAAGCCTTCGTAACATCCTCATTACCAAACATGAAGTGCTTCACTAGTAAAAAATCACCTTTAAATATAGCTTTCCATTATGTGGTTGCAAGATGATAGAGCAAATTAAAAATTAAAACGAAAAAGGATTTTTTAAATCTTAATCGCAGGGTAGTGAGCAGTTTAGATGTCATACTAAATTTTCTTTTTCAGCGTCATCTTTTACGTTCTTTTAATTGATTTTCAGTGAAGGCTGTAATTCTGAATTTTCTTATAAAAAGCTTAAGCTTACTATGGTATTAAAAAGAGTTGTGTAAAAAACTAATGATTTATTTACATAAATACTCTTCACAAATATGGACGGACATATTATTTCGGAAGTATTTTAGTCTCGTCCATCTGTCTATAGAGATAAGTGTGGGCATAACTAACGATTATAGAGTAAGAATTTATGTGAAAGCTCACATCACAAATGCTAATTGGATAATTTATTTTGAAACAAAAGATGGGAAAAAGTATTGGTTTTATTTCCTGAAATAAAGATATCTTGTTAACGTTTCTATAAATTAGTATGTTGAATTGTTGTAATAAAATATGTCCTTCTAAAATATTCAAGCAAGATGTTTGACGTATTGTTTATAATCTTCAAGCGATCAAGTAGAAATGACTAAAAATTCAGTGGTTGACTGGGAGGCTATAAATTGATAACACCATATATACTCATGCTAATCCTAAATATAATGTATGTCTATATTCAAATAGATTTATGAAATTAATCTACAGTAAATTAATATACTTATCTCCATTAAATTAAAATAAATTAAAAATACTTATCTACATAAAATTTAAATAGTTTTATGATACTATTAATAGAAAACATAAAACTTTATTACGATTAACTTCCCGTTCTTGACGCAACGTGTAAGTTATTTTGGGACATATTTCGTAATTTTGAGAAACAGGTGGCGAGGAAGACACCTAAGACTGCACCTACTCTCCACATTTCCACGCCCCACTATCTTGATTACATTTGACTTCGGGGAATTTAATGAACACTTGGTCTATGTGCAGGACAAATCATTAGTGAAATCGGGTTCTCAAGTCAGAACTCCTCGCTTTATAAACCAAGACTGCCTTGGCCCTCGTCAAAAAAATAATAATCATAAATAATGAAGAAACAGATCTGATGACTTCAAATCTGAAAAAAAATACATCAGATTCTTTAACCAAGGAGTATACGTTCAATAGTCTTTAAAACAATGCCTAGATATCGAATGTAACTCAACGTTGAATTACTGGATGTTTATAGTTATGTGACAATTTACTGATTTGTTTCCCGTGTAAGGAATGCATTAGAGAATTTCAATAAAGTTTAGATTGAACAAATAATAAATTATTAAATATTAATAATAAATTAAAAATAAATTAATAAATATTTCTATATTTTAGAGAAAAAATTTTACCAATATTTCCTTTGAAGAACTTTTGCATGTTTACTATTTAGCATTCTATTATTAGAAAAATATCAATCTTGAAATCCGTGCGTCACGAGTGACTTGTTTGAAGAATGTCAAAAAGGACTGCTACCTAAAAGTCAGCGAAGATGCTATTGGGCATTAGGATGGATCGAAAATTCAAAATGTGGATAGAATAATCGGTGTAGGGTGTAAAATTTGTCTTTTAAGTGTATTAGCGTACATGCAAAATTTTTTCAACTTTGTTTAATTTCTTCCGGTGCCCCGAGACAATTAAATGCTTACAAAAAACGATTTTTATGCAAATTTTGAATTAAAATTTAAAAATAAAAAATGCGTTAAAGAAACGATTTTACAGGAAAACACTTATTGGAGAGATTGAAAAATTATTTATTTTTTATTATTAAACGAATAAAATTATTTTTGTTTATATAATATCATTCAGGGACCCACAGCTATCTTTTCTTTTTTCTATAATTTACAATATAACCCAATTTTACTTTATTTCGAAGACAAAGATAAACTACGCCACAATGTCGATTTTTCCTAAACAAAAACACATCGCTACAGGGGAAACTTAGAAAAATCTTCCCTCCCTTGTTGTTTAAATGCGTAAAAATTGTAAAAATGTCAATTTTAAACTATTTTTGGGCACTTGGGCCACCAGAGGATAGGAATGAATATGAATAAGAATAAAAAACGTAAACTAATATACCCCAAAAAAAACTTTCTTACCCGTCGCGGAAGGGAATTTTGAAAATAATTTTTTTTATAAATTTCCAAAAAAAATGTAATTTTTAACTATTTTGGGGGGCAGTTGGGGTACCGGAACATATGAATGGATTTCAATAAAAATATATATGTAAATTAATATACCTAAGAAACAACTTTCCCACTTCTCGCCAAAAGTAATTTTGAAAAAAAATTGTAAATTTTCATAAATTTAATTTCAATTTTTAACTATTTTTGGGGTGCTTAGGGCACCTGAAGATATAAATGAATTTCAATAAAAAAGAAGTTATATAAACTAATATACTTAAGACACAACTTTTCCACCCAGCGACAAAAGTATTTCCCCTCCCCCCCAAAAAAATTCCTATACTTTTCGATCCACCCTATTGAACATACGAAATAATGTGTTAAACAAAATTGCATATTGTACACGGATTATTCCGCTCAAAATGCTATTTAATATTTCAAATAGAAATCATTTAAAGTGCTGTTTTTATATCTTTAATTGTGCATTTTGGAAAGTGTACAATAATGTTAAGTATTCCCATTTTGAGCATTCGTCTCTGATTTTGGTAGTTAATGCATAGTTGCAGAGCGATTCAGCGATTTGTTTCTTTCTTACTCTGGGATTAATAGAAACTATAAATATGCGTTTGAAATACGTGTTTATTTTCTAGGTGTTCATCAGATGAATTATTTAAATGCTAAGTCAATTATTTAAATCTTGCAAGAAATACATTTTCACCAATAAAAAGAACAAATTCCACGGGACAAAATGTTGAGTAATCAAAATCAAACGAATTTTATCCGAGGTGCAATATAAAATTCTATTATTTCCTGAAACTCAACATATATTTGACAAGTAGTTAGGAAATAATTGTATAGTGGAATCCAAAAAATTTCCCACCATAATACTGATAGTTTTAGCAACAAATTCAGTTGTTTATACATCTTCGATCATATGTATTTACCTTTGTGTACTACACCAAATCCCATTTTATTATCTTCCAACCCACGGCTGTTATACAGAATGAAAAGTATTACTGCCTGAGTTACTTTTCTAACGCCTGAGTGAAAAAATAAGTAATGTAGGCTTTTTATTTAAAAAAATTAAAAACTAAAATCCTGAATTACTTTCATAACGCCTTCGATTCTTTGGGGAAGACTAATTTGCTTCAAAGATTTATTTTTATTTTATATATAAGTCTGAAAAACAAAATGTTTCTAGCATTCGAGGTATTATAAATAACTTTATTTCCTGAGAAGACAATTTGAAATAAGTCTTAATTTTTTTGTTTCAGTGAAACCTAGTTAACTTATATTTATTTATTTTTGATAGAAATTCAGTAATTTTGGATAGGATAATTATTTTTTAAAATTATTTTAATGTTTAGGAATTGAAAATTCAACGTATAAAAGTTTCGTATGTGTACGCGTTCTTAATTATATGAACCTTTTTATTTTGTTTTTCATAATTTGAAATTGAGGATAATATAAAAATACCTCCATTTAAGTCTTTGGTAACTGTTTTTATGATAATTAACGACATTTGAACATTAGGTACAACTTTATGACACAGTTTATAAAATATTTACTAACCGCTTTATTGCCATGAAATTTCCGAAAATTCATGCTAATAATTAGAAAGCACCGTAAAGGCTTTTCTCGAAAGCTATGCATATGATTCAGTATATGGTATGCATCCATCCATTAGTGAAAATAATCCTAATATTTATGAGTGATACAAGCGCAATTCTAAGACATTTTCATTCTTTACATATGAATTGATACAGACACTGTACCACAAACCGATTGGTATTTTACGCACTGTGAGGAACTAATATGTCTCTCGTCTAATTATATTGCAGATAACTTTGTTTCCCAGTCCTTTTACATCGGTTTATTTATGATGTTTAGTTTTATTACTAGAGAGGAAAGACAAGAACAAGGAACTCCGTAGACGATGGAAAGAGAAATTATATCTTTTACAGATTTTTAATGGCGAAAGAACGTTCGTGTTTCCTCAAGAGGATCTCCTTTATAATTGGATGATTTTAGCTTTCATCCAATCGAAATCTATAGGTCTATTATAGTTTTAATGAAAATTCCCTGTGGTGGACAAACACTATTAATGGTATTGATGATTGAGTGAAATTAGAGAAAATAGATAATATATACTTTTTAATAAAGGCTGAAGACAGGAGGCTAAGAAGATACATGTATAAAATTCATCTATATTACGGCAACCTGGGCTACCAGGAAACTTCAAAATATTTTTTAAATTTTCAATTAATCAAACAACGCGCGAAATTTCACTGCAATATATCCATTTAGTTTTGAGTTATAGGTATAAATTTAATTTTTATTAACAATTAATAGCCTTTATGATAAATATTCCAGGCACTTCAAATTTTGCTCAAATTTCATGACATTTTATATAAGTTTAAACACATATATGGAAAACAATTTTTGTTATTCATATAGAAGTCATTTTGTTATTAAACTGTAAATATTCTCTTCTGTATCAAATATTGGACATATTTTTTTCAAAATCAATAGTTTCGAGTTATTAAGTATGTTTATTTTGAAATTACTTTCCGAAACATAAAAATTAACCTCAATTTTTGATTGAAAAGCGTTAGAGTACCTAATAAAAAAATGAATAATTTCGAGTAATCATAGAGCGTCTGGAACATTTATCATAAAGGCCATTTTTATTGCAAATTACATTTATGTCCATAATTCAGAAAGAAGTAAATATATTGCAGTGAAATTGGGAGTTTAGTATATAGTGCTCTTATGAATGTCTGCAAAATTTCAAACTGATTAGTTGACAGTTTTAAAGAAATGATATTGAATGTCCATGGTCATCTTAATTTTACATTGCCCGGATCAAAGTCAGAACCTTGCTTTCGAACATTTCATACCCGTTTGGTAAACATGAAGTCAAATAATAAGTTTCCTGTCACATAGGAATTATGTTTCATTTATCGATATTCAAAAATGACATATAAAGAAAGGAAAATTAACAGCCCAAATTTAATTACCGTTTTTAAAATAATAATAAACAATATTGAAAATCAGACCACTGTATCGTTTCTTTTTAACCTTAGAGTAATCCAATAGATTTTACTGATTATTAAGTTCTTACAAATTTGTTGTTAAAGTATAAAAACCGTATTTTTTGATGCACAATCCAAATTTTTAAATATCAAGAAAATTTAGCAAATGGAATTTTAAGAAAAAGTAGAAATAAGAATTATATGCTTTCGAGTTAAATATGAAGAACGGAAAAAATCTGTTAGGTTTATGGGATGTTTAAAAATATTTTCAGTTTACTATAATATGATTTACATTCATTTCCCTTCCATATTATACTTAATCAATTCAAAAGTAAAATAATTTTTTCAAATTCTCTCCATAAAGGATAACAATATACCATTAAGAACTCTCTCCATTAAAAATAATCTAAATGTGATTAATGAATGTATATCAATAAGTACGAATTCAAATACTCACCCTTAAGTTATTTTTGCTTTACTTCTAAATTTATAAAACATGAAAATCAGCCAATTAATAAAAATGAGAAAATGTCAGTAACCTTATTGTGACTAAGATTTCCAAAATTTGAATTTCCTCTTTTCTGAAATGGGAGTCCGTTGGAACGTATTGAAAATTGTTTATGTGTTTGAATTCTTTTTAAATCGTATGCCATTGAGCTTCTATATCTATATAATATAATATAATATAATATAATATAATATAATATAATATAATATAATATAATATAATATAATATAATATAATATAATATAATATAATGAAGTGAAAACGCAATTAGTTAATTAAAGAAAGAGATTACTCTGAGATACTATATAGAGATAATTACTGAAGAAACCTACCACTGAAAAAATGAGATTTATATCCAATCCCTTTCAGAATGATAAAGTATTACGATATAATTTAAGATAGTTTTTAAAGAACTTAATACTTAAGTTAATAAATATTTCAAAGGTATGTTATCATACTATTTTTACCTTATCTCGAAAGCAATCAAAACGTTGCTTTCTTTTCCTGTTTTTAGTTAATAGTCAGAGATAAGCTTTACAATCTTAATGATAAAAACGCGACACCAGAAAATGATATATAGCATACAATTCCACAATTAATTCACTTTCTAGTAGTCTACAGAGATAACATTATATTTATCTCAAACAAGTGTTGGGTTTAATTAATAGGTTCAGAAGTATTATTTTTTCTTAAAAGATGTTTTATGTTTTATTGAACTGTTTTAATCTTCTGATATGCAGCATTTGTTTATGACTATTTTTTCTAAAGGATACTTTTTCTTTCCTTTCAGATAAGACAAAATACCTTCTTATACTTAGTGAGATTTTGAATTAAATAAGTTTTCAATAAGAAATTGACTGCTGTACCATGTTTTCCAGATAAAAAGGTAATGGGCGATTCGCAAATGAATCAGTGATTTGATTACCGTGATTTTCAAATCACGATAGCTATTGAAACTTTTTTTTGTTTCAAATATATTTTTACGACATGCTTCCTTACGCCCTTTTAAGTTATTTGAAACTCTATATCTTAATGTTTCACGTGCTCCGTACCAACCTTATCTGAATAATAATATGCCATGAGAAGTGATATTGAGCAGAAAAACAGGAAATATTTTACTGATTTTACTAAAGCTGAAGAAAAATTTACCTGTCCAGAAACGAAATTTTAATTTTATGACGTATTTATGTTATTTTTTCAAAATTTAAATATATTTTAATGTCAAGTGCAGTGTAACATACACGTTTATAAAAATGAATGAAATCGATAATTAAAATTTTAAATTTGCTTGTATTCCTTAACCCTTTGCGTACGGGTAACTTTTTAGAACACTCTGATCAAGTAGACACTAAAATAGTTTAATTTGTATATATGCGTCACAGTAATTGATTTTCATATGACCAAGAGATGTATTTCAGCAAGTCAAGCCAAATCATTCAATAGTATAGAAAGACCATTTTTTAAGCGGTAATTTGTACTAGCAGTAAGATAATTTTCTTGTGCACAACATCATCACCGTTAACCCATTAATAGACGTTTGGAAAATTGCTTCATCACGTAAGCAATTTCATTTTTGCTTTCTCGTATACGAAGTATACAAAGAGAAAGTATTATAATCGACAAAAAATTCGAACTCGAGATTTTGATGAATCTTCACGTTTTAGATCTCCCCGAGTCCGAAAAACACAATTTTGGAATTATGTCTGTCTATCTCAGTGCCTGTGAACACGGTAACTGAAAAATTATTAAAGCTACAGGTATGAGATTTGGTATGTGATCTTAGTGCATAATTTGTAGGTTTCTATCAAATTTTGGACAAAATACGTCTGCGGAAAGTCTGTCTGTCTGTCGGTGTTCATATGAACACGATAACTCAAAAACTAAAATAGCTAGGCTGATAAAATTTTATACACAGTTTTGTCGCCAGGAATGTAGATCCGTATCCGTATTTTGAACTAAATCCGTCCAAGGGTTGACTGTCTGTCGGTTTGTGTAATCTCATGCTTGCAAACGCTATAACTCCTAAACGTAATGACTTAGATAAATGACATTTGATATGCGGCCTTCTAACCTTGATTGTAGACTTGTGTATTACTTTGGTTTCAATCAGTTTAAAAAAAGGCGTTCAAATTGCATATTGCTATTATGTTGGCGCAGTTTAGTGCTAGTAAGATGTGGTCAAGCGGTTGCTTACAGTAAGGTTTCCTTTCGCTATGGCGCGGTCTACGAAGGTCAAAGAAAATTGTGATCAAACCCAAACCAGGCATGATAAGAGCAGCAGAAGTTTTTGCAATCCCTAAAATTTGATTTCGAGATGAAACGCCTGGTGTAGGTGTGGCGAGTAAGAGAGTGGTATCTTTAACGGAACTTTATATTCAAAAACGTTCTATAAAATCTTGGCACTTGTGGCGTTACCGAAGGTCTGTAATTTTTATTCGGGGTGGGAGAGCAGGGTATGACACCTTTGCTACAGAGTATGCGAGAAAGTTTAAGAGAGTTCACTCCCGCTGGTTTTCCTTGGCAACATTTACATGCTGTCAATCATCAATTAAGCATCCACCAGTGGCGTAGCGTCAAGGGGGCAAGGAGGTTATAGATGCCGCGGGTTCTAGTTTTAGGGTACGCCATAGATTCAAAACATTACTGAGTTTACGTCACTTTTCAATGCCATCTGGTGAGGACGTAAAAATAATTCCCTACCCCTGGTGCCATTTACACTTGTAAAGTCATTCATGGCGACTTGGATAGTAAAAAATAATATTATATTCTGAGAGCCACTTACGCTCTCTACGCCACTGACCATGGTGACAAAACGCAAATACGTTTATGTCACTTTTTAGAGTCAAATACAATGAAGGGGCAAAGAAATGCCATGCCCGTGCGCAGTTTACACAAGCTAATTCACTGCTGATGAAGGGCATGGGCGAAAAAATCATTACTTACTCTTGCCACGTCACTGGCATCCACAATTGATATTTTCTTTGATGGATGAAATAACCGAAATTTTTTTTATGATTTGGGCTGAATAAACTCGATGTTTTAAGTCAAACTCTGCACCATTCACTTAGCCATTGTCTGTGCCGAAACAAAATGTAAGATATTTCATCTGGAGCGACGACCAATAAGGTGTCTTTGCAATTAACTTTCTCTCAACTCGAAGCACAATTTCACATGCATTCCTGAATTCGCATCTATATTGAAATGATACACTATTCAGGGATAAGAATTTTTAGTATTCACCTCGTATAAACCCTCTTCTACATACTTCTGCAGGTTAGAAATTACATGCGGTATTACTAACAACTTTACGCTAAAGAGCGAATTGCCTACTAACTATCTTCTGTAGCTTGGCAACATCATCAGAGGACAGTTAACAACTTGCTGCAAGTATCTCCTTAAATAATGTCATAAGACAAATATATTGCAGCTATTTATGGCTTTCATCCAGGAGTCTGAGCACAATAAAATCTGAATCTGCAAGATCTTGCCTCAGAGCATGCGATTCTTATAACTTGGTGCATTAATAAGTAAAATAGTGGCGTTGTAGAATTTTGATATTAGGTTAACAACACAAGCAATATTTTGTTAAGAAATGATAAAACCACGTTATAACTGAGACAGTCTTGCTACATAACTCTTGAAGAGAAAATATAATGCGACTTTTATGTTCCATGAATATCCTTGACTACAATATATCAAGTAACCTTTGAGGCGACAAAACATCACCTGTAATGGGTAGTATTCATACAGGTAAAATCACATTTTTTAAAATTATTAGAGCTGTCCATAAGACTTTTCAATAAAATCACTCTTCAATACTTTATTGCCGCGAAAACTGTGCGGTTAATCACGGAAGAAAAAATATCCAACAAAATGTAGTTGTTATTCAGCTTCAGAATTTCCAGATTGTGTATTTTACATACCTATTGCATAAAGTTTTCGATTTTACAAAATTATAATATCGTAATATTAGGATTATCCGAAGAAAATTCTAACAAGCAAAGGGTGAATATTTTAACGATTGCTATGTACGTGAAGGAAATCAGCTTTTCAAAATAGAAGGAATCGAAGGAAACTAACTTATATGAACAAAATTCATTTTGAAATCAATTAAATGAAATATGAAACACTAAATACAATGAATCTCAGAGACAGATTTTATTGAAAATAATTCGAAATCATTTGTAAATTAAATAAGTCAAGTATTAATTAGGAAACCCAAAATAGCAAAAATCATTAATTAAACATATGAAACATACATTGCATAATGAATCATAAATAATCTCATGCCTTCTAATAATAAACATACAAATATGTTATAGAAATATAAGTGGGCATCGAAAACGGTTAAAAAATAAGCAAATAAATCATTTCCTTAGTATAATTTCATAACCTGTGCGCTATCACTAAAGAAATTAATTTAAAAACTTATTTAACAAATAGTTTATTCTGTTTAAATGAATACTAAGGATAACATTAAAACAGATAGAATGAATGATGGAAAATGTATAAAATGAGTTAATATTCAATATTTCTTTGTGAATGAATCTTTTAGCTGTTTTTTTTCCTGAAACCTTATGGTAAAAGCAAATGCATGTTTTGATGATGAAATGTATTGTTCAGTTATTGGATGTTTGTATAATAATAGATAATAAGGAATCAAATCATTATCCAATGGATGGAAATGCGAAACTGTATAATATATTTCAAAAATAAGCGAATATTCATCTTATTGATTCTAAAAAATTGCTTCTGCTACTTGAGAAGACGATAAATGAAGATCGCTATTTAAAAAATAAATGTCTTTTCAAATGGATATCATTTTAATAATCGAAACGCTGAGTTTTCTTTTTGGAGAATCATTTTCCAAGTTCTCTTATTAGCAATTATTGGTGAGATCATTAGTATAATACTGAAACGAATGTCATTCTTTAATTTTTTGTGATTAATTTTTCTAAGGTATTTAATTATTAAAATCAGTTACTTCAGTATATATTCAGAAATTCTTTCTACAATCTTAAAGGAACAACATTTGGAAAGATTTTAAAAGTGGATTCATAATACTTACTTTTTGTTTATAAATATTTTAATTATTACAACCCTGAAACATAATGTAGAAAGGTGAAACATAACGAAGGCGATTATATATAATTAAAAGGAAATTAATTTTGAAATGACGTCACTTAGTAAATATAAATTTTGGTTTAATAGTTGTAGTACAGAAACACGCTTAAACATACATAAACGAGTAAAAAGTAAAATGGTTTAAAGGCAATGATTGCGCAGAAGAAAGGAGAATGTTCAATGAACAAGGAAAGAAAGGAACTTTGACTTTTTAACAGACATTCTAGAACATTTCAAAGTTGGTGTTAAAAATTGTCACCACATCACGGGGAATTTTGACTGATTATGGCTTGAACAAATGCAAGTTCTACTTAGACATTCATCTCTAAAACCTCCTACTAAAAGACAGACAATGCCAGTGTGGTAATAAATCATCCTGAGGCTTTGGAATTTGAATGATTACTTCGTCAGTAAAAGAAAACAGAAATCTGCTTTGGTCTCCCGCCGAGGACATTTTTAGTCTGCATCTTATTTAATCTTAAGAATCAATAAAGATTACTGTAGTAAATATTGAATTTGATCCTCAGGGCATCCAAGTGTTTACAACAAGAATGTCAAAGTATTTTGTGATTAGAGCTAACAAACTCTATTAAAAGTAGGTTAAAATAATGCCTAAAAATATAATTTTATATGAAACATTTAGCAACGGTTTAGGCAACTACCAACATGGTTTGTTGATTATATTCTCCTTCATGAGCTTTGCATTTATGTAACATTTTCATATCATTCTTTTACTAAATTCCCTTTGATCCTTGTCTTAACCCTTTCTAAGGCGTCGGTAAGTATAATTACCACCATGTTCATCAATTTTTAAATGCAATTTTAAAGGTTGACGAAACTACTCGCCAAAATTTGCAATGAAACAAAAACCTAGATGTTCCAAACCATAATGAAGTGTCTGAACATGGTAATTAATTATTAATTAATAAAATTAATTACAAAATAATGTCATCCAATATGTCAACTTAATTTTTTTTCTTAAATAAATCTCAATCTCAAGTTATTTTATTTTAGTACCACTCTTGGAAAAAAATAGCCCTTTAAAGGGTTGGTATCTTCAAAACATCTTTATTACGTGGTACAAATATATTTTTTACCAAAAAGGAGGGCAGTATTTTTTATTATTCCCTTGAAATAACTATATTTCATTAAAATTAAGCAATTAAGCATCCTATATATTGTGCTCTTATGGGAAGCGTGTGCAAATTTTATCTGAAGCCGAAATAATTTTACCTTAATTCCTGAATAGTAACTTTTTGGTTTACATTTTATTTAATATTTAGAGAATTATGAGCCACTTGTTTCTGAATGTCCCTTTACTTTATTTCTGTTAAAACAGCAAGAATATTTTTAATATAAAACTAAGATAATGCAAAAGTAGATAAAACTATAATATTACTCTTGAACTCTTATCTCTGGAAAGTTTCTGTTTGACATTTAGTTTAGTTTTAAACAGAAGGTAAAACAAGTTTTTCTCTGAAAGAGACGCTACGTCTGCTTCAAAATTTCAGTGAAATGTAAGACAAAAGCATTCACGGAAGCATCCTTTTATATTTTCCAGGAATTTTACGGATGTTTATTTTTAGAATCAAAGACCATTCTACAGATAAAACTCATGTAAAGAGCCAAAATTCTAGAGTCATACTCGAGTTTATTATATAGAGTTTTGCATGTTGCACGCACATTTTGTCTATTAAAAAGTTTACATATCAGTTTTGCTTTTCTCATTCATGGAATAAAGTGGTGGTATCTAAATAAATTCGTAAAAATATGCCAAGGCAACTCCTCCAAGTAACAATGTATATGCGTCAATAGATTTTTAAAATTTCTTCAAAATACGAATAAAACATTATTCGAAGCTCAATGTTTAGATTTAGTGAGTAAAAAGTTTCATAAATATTTGGAACAAATTGAACAATATTTTTCATTTGACTTCGTGTCTCGAAAATAAATTAATGAAGTGACCAAAAGCTTTAAATTCTACTGCAAAATTTCACATATGCATTTCACTTTCAGAACGTTAGACCAATCTATTTGCTTTATTTACTTAAATTGTCCAACTAGTATTTTTGTATCGACTTTTCAGGATTGATTTAATGTTTAGATATTTGCATATTATAATAATAACTTTCGAGATATTATAGGATACGGTGGTGTCCTACTGGTAAGATCTCGGCTTTGGGGTAGGAGGGTTTCAGGCCCGAAACACGATTACATTGAAGATCCGTCGTGTATTGGGCCTGCTGCAAGCTAAATCATATGTAGGGAGCCAAACGTCCTCCCGTTGGTATGGTGCGGAAGTTTGAAGAGGGGGCGGCAGCTCAGGTGTTATCAACGTCATCTGGCCGAGGTTCAAAAATACGACTTCCATTCCAAAATAACCTTCGTGTTGCTTCAAAACGGGACGTTAATATAGCTAAACTAAACTAATCCGATATATTATGGTTTATATTTTACTTTAATATATTTACTAGCCGCCTTCGTCAACCAGCTTGCTTGACGGAAATATAATTTCATCTGAATATCTTAATAATATATAATTTTACATTCATGGATCCCACAAAAATTAGTTTTAAAATTTAAATTGCTATAAACATTTAACCGCGTTCTTTTCGTAGCCTTGCACTTGTTCTGTTCCTTGTCTACATTAACGTAAACTAGCATTTGATTTTAGCATTAAAATGGCACAGCACATTTTGCGTCCAACAGCATGATAATTGACTTAAAACAGGCTTTAACACGTAGATAATCTCAAAACACGCAGATAATCTTCAAGTTTACCGTATTATTTCAATATATACTTTCGAGTTTGAGGATTTGATTCACAGATTTCAAAGGAAAATTTATCAAATAAAAGAACAAAGTAAAATCCAAAGGATATTTTCTAAGCTTTAAACAATGTAAGAGAAACATGCAATTACATATTTGTTTAAACAATGAAAACGGTTTGAAATGCGTTGCAACAATAAAAAGTATTGTTGTAAATTATGCCAAAAATATTTTTAAAAGTTATTAAAATTAGAGAAACAATTGCGCTTTTTTGCGCTTTCAGATGGTGTAAAAATGATTTTTGTGCTGTAATATTTTCGAAAGTTATTAAGGAAAAACGCCAAAATTTAGCTTATTTTTTAATCACTTAAAATTCTAATTAAAATTTCAAAACAACGGCTCCGAGGTGCAATTCCCACCCTTTAAAGAATTTTCGTGCCAAATTTCATATCTGTAAGTCCAGAAAGCTGACCTGTAGAGCGTCAACACACCGACACACACTTACATTCTCCTTTATTATTAGTAGAGATATATGTATGTATTTACTATATGTGGTATATATTTTAATTCTGTCCCAATGACTGCCATTACGAGCGTGAACACGTGGGCTCGAACAGTTGAAACTGAAAGCCGCCCACGCCATCACAGATCCACCACCACTTTGCCTACTGAAAAAGCTCCTGGGCTCTTTTCGTAAATCATGCCAATATTTTATATTCACGTCAGGTCCATCGAGGTTCCATTTTTTTCATCACTGAAAAGGACAGCCATCCATTTATCTCCATATTACATATGATTACGAGTCCATTGTAATCTCCTACTAATGTGAAGCTTTGAGAGTGGTAATCGGCGAGCCATTTTTGCGTGAATTATATAACCAGATTCTATAATTCATCTATGAACAGTGTTCTTGGAGATTTGCAACCGGGAAGCCCCAGTAATTTAGCGAACCGACATTTTCTGACTTGAAAGCCATTCTTTGTATCCGTCTATCACTGCGAATATCCGTCACACGTGGTCTTCCCGAACGAGGTTTTGGCTCATATGGCGTCTTACGGGTTAATACACGATAAATCATGCTTTTAGAACTATTTAAAAGTTTCAGTATTTCCTTAACAGTCTTACAGAGTAATTTCAAATTCAGAATTTTACTCACTTCTTCATTGGAGAGCTGCTACGCTTTAGGCATCTTGAAACGCAGAACAAACGAACGCTTTCCTTTTCTTACAACGTATTTATTAGGCTCCAGATCGATGTCATGATTACCGATACCATATTTGCATAAAATTGCATTTGCCTATAAACTTTTGGGACAGGTTATTTCAGTTTATTCTACGATTTAAAAATTGGCATTAAATATAAGGGGTAGAACTGCTGTTTTTTCAATTTAATAGACATAACATATCTATACAGTAAGTTTCATCGAAATACATCATATACAACAAAAAATATAGGCAAAATACAAGATTCTATTAACTTTTGGGACAGAGTGTATCCTCGCAATAAATTAAAATTAATAAGAATCTTGTTATTTATAAATAATAATTCATTTTCCGATCTTACAAAAGGTTTTGATCTGAAAAAGACCGGGTACTCTGCTAGTATTGAATTAAATAAGAAAAACCATAAATAGGTAACATGAAATTTCCTAGATAAATCAACTCTTTCACTTTCAAAATGGGACATTCTCCAGGCATATCTATGTTAAGAAATCAATTCTAATGTTAATATAACAGGTGAATTACATCTGCTCAAAATATATCGAATATTGACTAAAAAGTAGACTGAAGAAAAGTAATTGAAGAATCCATACTTTGTTTATTTAACCAACATTATTCATATTTAGTAGAAATAAAAACATAAAATTCGCATTGAAAGATTTTAACAAGTTATTTCATGATATATTTCTATAGGTATTGTTTATGATCATTTTTGTTAAATGCAATAATATGCAGGGTGTTTAATCTAAGCGTGGCACAAAAGTTATTTTTTAAACCGTTGGAGATAGGCAAATAATTCCAGTTCGAAAACTGCTTCAGATGACGTAAGAAATTATATTAAATGCTATTTGAGTCTATAAATGTACTGTTGAAATAAATTACGAAGCCTAAGTTTTCATAAAGTCCCCCGGTCCTGTTAATCAAATTTGGTAAAATAATCTTGACACACTAACATTTTAAGCTAAAAAAGTTTCCATTCTTCGGTGACTAAAACGATCGAGATATGAAGATTTGAATATTGTCGTTTTAGACAATTTTAGACCATTTAAATGGCCACCTTAAAGAAGATACACCAATCAACGCACAGCGCTTGCTGGACACGGATACTGATTGGTTTAATATCATGAAATTCGGAGCGCCATAAATAGATCAGTTTTAGCCTCAGAAACTTGGAACTTTTTTCGTTTAAAATGTTAGCGTGTCAAGAATATTTTGCTAAAGATGACTGACTCACAGGATAAGGGGAAAGTATACAAGTTTAGACTTCGTGTTTTTTAGCAGCACACTTATTGATTCAAACAACATAAAATGTAAGTCTTTATATCGTTCAGAGCATTTTTCCAACTGGAAGTATATGTCTATCTCTAACGGTTTACCAATTAGGCACTGAACCAAGTTTGGAGTGGACAAGCCGTACAATTATTAGTGCATTTACAAAACATGTAACTTATAATTACTGCTGTTTATATTTTGATAATGCAAATTTCAGTATAACTTAAAATACGATGGGTAATTGACTAATGAATAGTTTGGTATAAGAACAAATCGGACAATGAACACTTTCTTAAATAATGTTTAATGTTTGTAAAATGAACAGCTGACAGAACAAACTAGAACAAAACATGCCTGTTCAACAACAATGTTATTTACAACTTCCAAAAATTCTCTGAAGGAAAAAGAATAAGATATATACTTACTAGACTAAATCAAAATTATCTGAGACATTTTCAATATGATACATTCAAAATTACTTTGATATTGTAACGAATAATCTTTTTTGAAATAAATAAATAAATGGAATAAATATATGAAGTTCTTCTTCTTCTTGTTATTATTTTTTTATTATTGAATCTTTTTTACCAACACGAAGAAATATCTTAGTTTCCTTTTCGTTGGAAATAAAGATGTAGGTACCATATCAGAATTCAATGATTTTACTCATAATAAATAAATTGCTTTTTAGCGTTATTTTACATTTTAACCGAAATCAACAGTAGCTTATTCCTCAAATTTTGGCGTAAAAGCGATTAAGTTGATGGCGATATTCGTAATGGTTTTCCGAATACAAGACTTTTCATCATGCCAAGAAGCAAGCTATAATATTGATATTTCAATATTTCGATCCAGTCATGAACTATTTGGTGAAACTATTTGACACCGGTAACATCATAAATTACTTTTTCGCTCTGGAAAGGATACAGAAGCAGTATTTTATATCAGAAAAATCGGTGGACCTTATTTTGACTTTTTCTTTATATTTAATATAAATCTTTAATCAAGGCTTTTAAAAATAAGTTTTTAAATTATTATCATCTTGATATGAAAATTATATTTGATTTTAAAGTATCTGAACATATTATATCCAACTACTGTAACACTAAACATATTTCGTCTAAAATATAGAAAAATTACTTTTCCCCCGAATCCCCTTAATACTGCAACGAATTTCCGATAAATGAACTCTTTCAAGAATTCATTCATCAAGAATATCTGTCAACATAAAATCTGTTATCTATAAACTCTGACAATATGAAAGCTGATTATTTTCAGTAATAATTACGTAAATTTGATAGAAGCAGTTGCCGTCTAATAAGCCAGCCATTGAAGAATTTCGTAGTTAAGCAAATCAAGAATCAAGCAACGATTTTAGTATTAAATTGAAATGCAAGAGAAGAAGCTTAAACAGGATTTATACTTACTTACTCTTTATTGGGGATAGTAATTTGAGACTAAAAGTGTGCCAAAAAATCGAATACCATTTTTCACGTTAAAGTGAAAAATGAGCATCAATGTGGTAAACGTGAAAAGTGCTTGGTAGGCCTTTAAGTAGTTTAAAAGAGCTTGTAAAGAGGTTGCTAGTGTAACACCTCTCGAACCGATATTGCGATCTCCCAACATTTTCGCTCCCGCTCGTGCGGTGCGAAAGCTTAGACTAGGGGTGCCAGGTACAGTGTCGTGCTCGTCGTCTGACCGCAGTTCAAAAATGCAAGGTCCTTCCCAAAATAGACCTCGAGTTGCTTCTAAATGGGACGTTAATATAACTAAAATCCAAGATTTTCGCTTTTGGTACTTAGAATGTTTATAACTTTCAGTCCTCAGATAATAGAAAATTGAAGATTTAGAAATTAGATATTGTCAAAAATACTTAATATCCTCTCTCTGCATGAAATCAAGAAAAATTAAGTGATAATATTAAAGTGATTTTTGAAATATTTTTACAAAACCGTAGGATAAATTGATGGTTGAGTAACTATAATCCTTAATTTAATTTTAATTTATTCCTGTTTTTGCTACATAAGAACTATAAAATTTGAGATAAAGATCTAATTTTTGTCAAAAAAAGAGGTTTGTATCATAGCTTCCTAAAGGACTTCAAAAAATATTTTACGAGGTAGTTGTTAGTAAAGTAATTTCCTGAATGCTTATTTGTATTAACAACATTACGTACGTCATTTATTGATTTGTGTATAAATATAATATTTAACATTAGATTAGGGAGCTTTTGAAGTTGATAGTCAAATATTAATAATTCTCAGAGTGATAATCTTTCCTTAGTTATTTCGTGTGATATCTTTTGTATGCATTACTCTTAGTTTGACAAAGCACAATTTTTCTTTTTCTGACTCAAAACACAAGCTCTCTGAATAACAGATCGATCGCATTTTTATATCAAGATTTCTCAGCATTTTGCTTGATTAAATAAATCAAAGTTGTATCCCTGTCGTGATCTAAATTTAATTTTCGTTAGAATTTTTATGGCATCAGTGTTTCACTCGGATGAAATTGCATTATTTCTTCAGGAACACGCATTTTATATTTCAACATCTGCTAAATGCATACATTATATTCAACTCCTGCTTTAAATTGGGTTTAAAAGTATTTCAGGAAAATATATTTTTGATGGTGAGAAAGAATAAATCAGGATTTGAATGCATCTTTGCTTTTAAAATCTACGGTGATTTTTGAATACACATTTGGATCAGTCACTACTTTGACGTCATATGTAAAACATATTTTTTTATTTCATTTTCCGATAACTAGAGAGATGCCCAAATGAAATATTGTGTGATAATACGAAAAGAAAGTTTTGGTTTATTTCGAAGTACATTTCGGCTAAGATCAATCGTATATGAAATTTGTAATTTATATTTTGTAAAGGTAAACTAGAAGGAAGGAAAAACAGATTTTAGATGAGTTGAACACTTCTTATTACCTTTATTTTTAAAATTACTAAGATCTTTAAGTTTAATTGAATAAGATTGGAAATTTTATTGGAACAGTGAGAGTTTACTGGAATTTAATCATTTTTTTAAGGATGATTTAATAAATATCGATAATATTTTCATTGTCAAAGCCAATCGATGATAAGCAAAATCAGTCGAAAAAAACAATAAAATCACAGATAATTCTTTTACGACATTTTTATTAAGATCACCTAATCAAGTTTTTACAAATATGGGTAAACACACAAAAATTTTCTGTATTTTCAATAAGTGAAGGAAATAGATATGTAATAAAATGTGAGTTCCTATTTTCGGTAATACCATATAATATCAATACATTGCCAGTTGATGCATATTCCTTACAACTGTTGTAATTTCAATTACTCCGTAAGTTGTTGATATGGAACAAGAATTTTCATAGCCTTATAAATTATATCATTAGCATTATGAATTAAAAGAATTTAAAATCAGTTTTTATAAATTAAATTATTCCTTTCGCAATTTAACACAGATATCTTTCACTTTGTCAGCATTTTCTATCTATAAAGAATATTTTTTCTTTCAAATTAACCTCAAGGAACACAAAAGAATGCCACGATTGAGAATAGAAAAAAGTGTTTCAATTTTTCATTTAAGGTGATAATGAAATGCATTTCTTTAATTTCAAACGATTAAAAGTTATTACATGATCCATGATGAGTCTCCAGAGAAATTAAATTGAATTACATTCGAACAAACTAAGTATCTTCCACTTCATCCTGCGCTTTACTCAAACATTTTAAAGAATATTATTACCCCCTTAAATTGGAGCGTTGCATAATGTAGAATTTTTGCCTGGAGTGGGAATTTTGTCACTATTGAAACATTGAAAATGACAATTTTTCTGCCATAAATATGTTACGTACATCATTTGCAGAATCAGACTGAAAGTGATGAGTAATAAAAATCTTAAGCAAATATCAGAAGAGTGTTACAGCACATCTTTTATACATGTGGAATGAAATAAAAAATGAAGTAAAATGTGAATGACTATTGATTATTCTGTATTTTGAATTGTTTTAAAATTTTCTTGTAAACGGTATCAGGTAGCTGCCTTATCAGGTAGCTGTATCACTGCCTTATTTCATATGCAGAAGTTTACACCAACATCTTTAAAGATGCTGACTTTTTGCCGATAATTTCCGATGATCTTACACAAAGCCATTTCTTAATACAGCATAGCAATGAAATCCTCTGTAACGCTAATGAAATTGACTGAACCATCTTGCCAACGCAATATTAAAAGCCTACCAAGATAAAACCCTAGTAGCACAGTTTGTTGGCGCAACGTTGGGAAATGGTCGGCATTCATGGCAAACGGTGAGTAGTTTTGCCAACAAAAACCCAATCTCAGCCTATGCGGTTGGCAACAACAACGTTAGCCCAACATAGTTTTCACGTTGGGATAAATAACAATAAGCGTACTGTGAAATACAACCGCAACCGTACCGGTAACAAAACACCGGTGTAAATATTCCGCAGACTCGTTCATGTGGTGGATGGATTTTAGCAATATCTGGTAAGTTCAGTTATTCATTTCTATAATATTCTTAATTAAATTTCATGATTAAACTTATTTTTATTTATTTCAAATAATTTTTCAAACTAAAATTATGGATTTTCTATTATAATTTCTTTTCTGATTGCTGAAGAATACCGCCACGGAATCGAAAATGAATCTTATTTATTCGATAATATTTTAAGGTATCTGCCTATGTTTGAAGCAAATGTTTTGAAACAAGTTGCTTTAAAAAGTTTTTCGCTATTGTGCAATGAAAACATAATGTTTGAAAAATTAATTTCTCTTTTCGATAAATTGTGAAATTTAACCAAAACGGCTAACACTATTTTAAAATTTTAGAGAAAGTGAGCCCAAACCATTCATCCGCATTTATTGAAATGCCATCTGAAATAATGATTCCCTGTGATTCTATAGAAGATGTCACAAGCTTGAAGAATGGCTTGAGCGAAGATATAATGTAAAGGCTTTGGTAAGTAATTACCAATGTGTCAAATTTTAGTACTAATAAAAATTTGTTTTCAGGGATCTTTACTATTTTATGGTGTTGAAATTTTTTTATTCTTCTACCGTCATACTATTTAATTGAAAGTTGGAGTTTAAGATAACTTAAAATAGTGTATTTAAGTATTTTCAAGGCCCATAGCAATTAAAAACAAACATGTAAACAAATGTAAAATTTATGTAATAAGTGTGTCTTTAAGATATTTAAGCAATTAAATCTGTATTAGCAATATCTCATTAACATGTGATCTTAACTACAATGATTAAAGCATTTTTATTTTTTCTATATTGCAGATGGTAATTTAATTTAACGATTACAAAGATTATTCCAGGTTAGTATAGTTAAAGTTACATATTGGAGCTTAAAAGGTAGTGGTGGGAAAACTAGTGCAAGGACAGTGTAATAATCTGCTCCGATTAACCCATTAATGCCTGATGTCCCTTATAATTTATATTTGTGAGAAAAAACATATCTAAAACATGTATTTCTAGATTTGTTTCCATTTTTTTCACTAAAAGCATTATTTTAGGCGTTTTCTCTCGTCGTTTTTATACGATACTGGGCACAAATGGGTACATGGTTTCTCCTTGCCTCTCAATGTATTGATAAGCTTTCTTTTGGTTCTATATGCAAAATATTTGAGTTATTTTCATAAAAACATATTTTTTTCAAGTGTTATAATACTTATATTGTATTTTAAGTATGTAAATTTTTGAATGCATAATTAGTTAAATGTGCCGAAATTTATATTTGAGCATTATTTTTACATTCATTTTAAATTAATACTTATAGTCTGTGAGACGAAAATCAATATCGTTCAAGTCAGTTTGCCATGTTTTGAGACTACATAATTTTTTCATTAAACTATTCTAATTACTTAATTTCATCTGAAATCTCAATGTTCCCACACTCAAATGTGCACATTATTTACAAAATAACAATTATATAGAGAACTGTATATTATGATATCAGATAAATGAAAAAGTTTTTGTACTATCAGTTTATGGATCATATCATACAAAATTTAGAAATACACTCTGTCCCAAAAGTTTATAGACTCTAGTAAAATATATGTTTTAGCAAAACGGAAAGGCATGCAAACACCAATTACAAATATGTTTATTCAAACCATATGCTACTTGCATTCAACGAAATATTTAGAAAAATAACAATTTTTATTTCAGTTATATATCAAAATGGAAATATTAGGTGTCCCAAAAGTTTATAGAATATATGACATTCCAACAAAAGGTGCTCAATACAGTGTTCTTAATAGTTTAAAGTCTTTCCATTTCTCAGTATGACATTGTATACACGTTTTTCCATCGACATAATTAAGGTTTGTAATATCTCTGGTTCCAAGTTGTACCATACACTTTCAATGGCTGTCTTCAAGACATTCACTGAATAAAATTGCCCTCCATTCTCATATACCTTCCGAGACATAATGCCCAACACATTTTCAATTGGATTTAGATCAGGACTCATCGGTGGCCACTCAAGAACAGTAACATTTTTCGAGTTTAAATAATTTTTCGTAGCATTGGAGGCATGGATGGGAGCATCATCTTGCTGATATTACCAATTTCGTCCCCCTATGTTTTGTGCAAATGGTATAAGATGATTTTCTAGGGCTTCTATGTATTTAGGAGAATTCTGTTGGCCATCTAAAAAGGCCAAACCCACTTGACAGTTGAAACTGAAAGCCGCCCACGCCATCACACATCCACCACCACTTTGCCTACTGAAAAAGCTCCTGGGCTCTTTTCGTAAATCATGCCAATATTTTATATTCACGTCAGGTCCATCGAGGTTCCATTTTTTTCATCACTGAAAAGGACAGCCATCCATTTATCTCCATATGACATATGATTACGAGCCCATTGTAATCTCTTACTAATGTGAAGCTTTGAGAGTGGTAATCGGCGAGCCATTTTTGCGTGAATTATATAACCAGATTCTATAATTCACCTATGAACAGTGTTCTTGGAGATTTGCAACCGGGAAGCCCCAGTAATTTAACGAACCGACATTTTCTGACTTGAAAGCCATTCTTTGTATCCGTCTATCACTGCGAATATATGTTCTCAATTATTAAACCATTGACTGACCTTTGGTATAATGTATTGAAAAAAGTTATTGAAATAGACTAGCCAAAATATAATAAATATATGAGATATGGATAATAAATATATATGTCACTTGTTAAAACATTGTACTATTACAGATTGTCTATTTAGAAACCATGTACTTAATTGTTTTCAAAGCTGCTGTCAAATAAATTCTGGACTTTATTTGTTATTAATTTTTTCTTTATTCAAAGCTGAAACACTAAAATGTAAAAGAATTTGTACTAAATGTAAAAGAATCACACTAAATAAGTTATATTTTGAAATTACTCCTAGGATTCGGTCTATGTACAAATGTAGTATTATTAAAATTCCAGGGAATGTGGTTAAAACTCAGCTTTTTTATTCTGTTATCGAAAAGTAAAAGAAAACTAAATTATTTTATTTTGGTTTGTATATGTTAATATCACAGGACAAAGATTTCAATTGTGTGATGTTTATTTTAGAAACTGTTCTGAGAAATACAGCTAATGCCACTGACGAAATTTATAGAGTGATGACAAATTGGTTCCGATTCTTCAAAATCGTGATGGAGGGAGATACCTCGGAATTGAAAATAGTTATAACATCCAAAAATTACATATTTTTATAATTGTGTTATTATCTTCCTTTTCTGACAGTTATCTTCTTGATGTTGTATTTTTTTTATAAGATAAGAACTATTTTACTACACTATATTTAAAAAAAAGAATCTGAAAAAAGTGCAGATTCAGAATCCAATACTTAAGACATCATCCAATTTTGTTTAGCACTAAATATCAACGTATGTTTACAGTACAGTTTAAACAAAACTATTGGTAAAAAATAATTTTTGTAATGTAAATGCAAGAAAATAAATTAAGATGTTTTATTTGTTTTGTAACTTTCAGTACCATTTTATTTCTGTTCAAATTGTTGATAAATTGTAATGTTAATTTGCTGATAAATAAAATATATGTATGTATTTAATTGTTTGTGATTTTATTTCTAACTTTTCTTAAGTCAAGGTTTTTTTATATAAAAAAAGTGCTTTTACACATTTTATAGTTTGCTGGGCATAATTAAAATTTATTTTTAAATTCATGTATGTGTTTATAAGTGACTCTTTAGTATCTACATTTTAATATATATGTCCTAAACATGAAGTATGAATTTTAAATTATTAAATTTGTTCTCGAAGTATTAAGTTTAAAGCTATTGCAAATGAATATTTTTTCAATAAGTATTTTGTATACATCGAAGTAAGATGTGTTTAACTATTTTATTTCTAAAATAAAACGAAAAATGTTGAAGTTGACAAATGGCATTTCTTTTTTCACATAGCTTTTCTTCCCTAGCACTTTAGATTCTAATTTATGTGCTATGAAAAAAAGGTATTCATTAGCGAAAATTATAATTCTTGTTTAAAAATTGACATGATATAGTACTGATTATCCAAATCAGTTGCGACTGAGGAAACATGATTCCATTAAAAGAAGGTGCAGGTTTCCACAGAAGCGGTAAAACTTTATGGTGCAAAGATTGAAGAGGCGGAATACTGCCGCAAGGATACCTAAAATATAACATGCACACTAGGAGTAATGTTTTAACATGTAGTGTAAGACTGGGAGGGGGGGGGGAGAGAATTTTGAAATTTGTTCGTATTATTTACAGAAATAGAAATGATCCAGTCTTAATAATTGTGCATAATGTCACATATTATAAATTTGTTACTATAAATATCTGAAAAATTCAAACTTCATTTTGAAGCAAAACATTGTTTTGACTTTTATCATGTTAAAGTATGTAATTTGAATTGTTTTGTTAAAGTGCTCTAAGTTACATTAAAGTGAAAACAGTACTGTTTAATACAAAACGTTATGTAGAACTGATGGAATTTCATCAGTCGAATATGTAATATTTTAGTCGTCCAATGATAATTTTAGTTTACAGATTGCATGTTGATGTTTCCTGATAATGTGAAATGGTCAGACTATTTTTGGTTGAATTTGTTTTTAAATAACGCTAATAAAAATATTAATGCAGATTCTATTTCCATCCTCTAAACATCAAATCTGCATAGTGTTTATTTAACTTCTACAAGTTATCCACAAAAATATGGTATTCATATATATTTGCATATGTGTATAATTTCATAAAAAAAGGAAAAGTAATCTTCCAGTAAGCAGTTTGTTATTAGTCATGTAAACATTGTTAAAATAGTTGCTTCCCACCAAAATTCCCGCATTTCAAAATTCCAGGTTTTTCTTGAAAATGTAGGTGTATATAGACCTAAAAAATAAGAAAACTTTGGTTGGGACATCGTAGGTTCATATAGGAAAACTTGATTGGGCCATCGTAGGTTCATATAGGAAAACTTGGTTGGGCCATCGTTGGTTCATATAGAAAACTTGGTTGGCCCAACAGTTAGCAACTCAGTTGGTCCAACGTTGGGGAATGGTTGGTTGGGTAACCGTAAGAAAGAGTGCCATCCCGTACCGTTGGCCAACCGTGGATGACAACGTTGGGCCAACTGTATGCCAACGACTTGTGCTACTTCGGAAGAGAATCCTGATATTTTATATAATTACTTGAAGCTTCGAATAAATTAATTAAATTTTCAAGTAATTCCTTAAGAATATCCTCCCCCTTGAAAATAAGTTTAACTGCATATTATTCAACCTTCAAGAGTTATCAATACCGCATGACACAATATTGTCTTTACTTCAAGTGAATCTATTTGAGACTCGAATTAATAAAAATAAACATTATAAGAGATAAGACAGCGTAATCCGTGGCTACTTTGCACCAATTTTCATGACCTAAAAATGAATTTCGAGATTACATTAATACTTTCGTTTTCGCTGTCTTCGGTTTTCAAAAAAATTGTCTCGGATTTCATGGGCTTCCCACGTGACTTCGCCGCAAATTTTGCGAAATAAAACCAGCAGCAGTGGTCTCCCTAAACTTTATCGTATACTCCTAACAATGTGGAGACAAAATAAGCTAAAAGGCAGCGAAACGAACAAGCTTCCCTAACGCAGTGGAGAAAACTTGGAGACAAATATACAATTAAGGTCAGAAGGCCACATACAAAATTTCATTTATCTAAGTAATTTTAATAAGAAGTTATTGCATTCAAAAGGATGCGATTATACAGACCGACAGACAGTCAACCCTTTGTCGGATTTGGCCCAAAGTTTTACACACCTACAATCCTGATGTTAAAACTATGTACAAAATTTTATCCATCTAGCTATTCAAGTTTAGTGTTCACAAGAACGTGGACAGACAGATTTTCCTTAGACGTATTTTGTCCAAAATTTGACAGAAACTTACACATGATGTGTGAAGATCACATATCAAATTTCATACCTGTAGCTCTAATAGTTTTTAAGCTATCGTATTCACAGACAGACACACAGACATAATTTCAAAATTGTGTTTTTCGGATTCAGGGAGGACTAAAACGTGGAGATTCTTCAAAATCTCGAGTTCGAATTTTTCGACAATTACAATACCTTATCTTTGTATATTTCGTATACAAAAAAGTAAAAAGGCAGAGATGAAAGTTCGGACGAGTATGGGCCGAAACATTTGTGACCGAATCCTTGGTTTGCATGGAAGCATCCCCCAACAAGTCTTCATCTGTGATGAAACCTTGTTTTTGGTAAGTGTTTTGGAGCATCTAGAACAATTGAATTAGATTCACATTAATACATATAAAAATAATTGCCTGGAGTTTCGTCGGCTTCGTATTTCGTCGATTGTTTTTGAACAGTTTATTAAAACCGAGGCATCACTGTTATTGTATGTATTTCTCTGAAAAAGTACCTTTCTGATTTCTCCTCTTGGGTGATTACGAGAGAAACGTTTTGTAGCAAAATTTGAAAAATACAGTTATTTAATAATAAATTATTTCTTCGAAATTTTGGTGCAAAATAACCTCATAGGTGTGGAGTCTTTGCACTGGTTATTTTTTCAGTACATGTCAATAACAAACTCATTGTGGTGTAATGTTAGACATATTTATTGACACCCTGAGTTGAAATATACAAAAGAAGTTATTTAATCTAACAAAAGTTAATATTTTTGTGAAACAAAATTACTCATCTACAATTTTTTTCAGTTCCTTTTTTGTAATAATATTTGCCAGTTGTTTTATAAATCTATAATCTAATATTTCTATTACCGCATCTTTCTTAATAAGGTAAGTGTTTCCTATAATTTTAAAGTCTACACTACTGACACATAGGGAAAACAAAGTTCCACGACTAGACTATATGTGTCTCAACATCCTTTTTTCTAAACAATGGAGAAACCCAGATGCCTTCCTCTTTTCTTTACATGAAGTTGCTTTCTTTTATAACAAGTTATTCGCTTGGGAATATCAAAAACGTCTTCTGCATCTTTAATAGTACACTCACTTGGCGAAATGGTATTAAGGCAAGCCTCTCATGTTCCTCGACAATAATCCATATATTTTCGAGGACCTAACACTCTTTAATACACCTGGGAATATCTGGAGCTAAAGCAAGCAAACAATGTTCTTATTATTTATTAATACTAAATTAATTAGAAAAACAACTTGGGTTACTTTATACCGCGAATTTCCTTGGTGCAAAGAAACCCTCTTTTTTCTGTGCGAAGTTATACCATTTCAGAGAAAAAAGTTGCAACTTAACTAACGAGTATAACTGATTTTGAAAACAGTAGAATGAAACTTAGGTTTATTGTCATTCACACTGAAATACACTTGTCTTCAGAAATGTTGTACAATCTGCACCAGATACAGATTTTTCAACAATAAAATGTTCCCTACAAAACTGGATCAATGAAACCTGAATGTTTGCTAAATACGTATAAGGACTGAAATACTCATAACTGTAACCAAAAAATGAGAAAAAAATTTTTAAACCCATACTCCTAATCTGTGACCTTTACTTAAATTTCAATCGTAAATTTTATAATGGTTCAAAGTGAAGCCAGATTACGATACCGTCTTTCTTGCAAAACACTCTTAATATTCAATGCATTTTTTCATCTGTAATTTTGAATGTATTAGTATCAAATTAATTAATATGGCAATTATACTTTTGATATAAAATTGGAATGTGTTTTCTAAAGAAAATTTTCATTCAACAGTTGGAATGTTCTAATTAATATTTATAAAAGTT
Source organism: Araneus ventricosus (assembly GCA_013235015.1). Classification (NCBI taxonomy): domain Eukaryota; kingdom Metazoa; phylum Arthropoda; class Arachnida; order Araneae; family Araneidae; genus Araneus; species Araneus ventricosus. The sequence goes on along the minus strand of BGPR01000019.1, from coordinate 3,126,440 downwards.
CATTTTTTTGAAAAAATTTCATCTTGTATTCTTTACACTCATTTATTATGTAGAATCTACATAAATATTATTATTTATGTAGATTTACACAGTTGTGGTATAAAAGTTGAGGATGCACATTATCTTTTAAAGTTCCGTGAAATTAATTGGAGTATGGTAAGAATTTGCAAAAAGTTATGTTATAAAAAGTTTTTATGTAATTAATTTTGATAGTCACCTTATTGGGATTCTTAATTGCATCACAAGCTAATTGAATTAAATTTTATTTGTTTTCCAATAGTTTAAAGAAAAAAACTAAAAATCATTTTGAAAGAGTAAATTGAAACTAATGATTAAAAAGCTTCCCTTTTTTCCTTCAGATTTTCTGTTTTTCTATGAAAAATGTATATGTATATATTTGACACTTTTTTAATCATGAAATATTTTCAAATTTGCTGCATAAAAAATATATAATGAAATCATAATTATTTTATTAAAAAGCACGGAAAAATAAAATTATTTCCCGACTTAAAATAAATGTTTGTTCCATTAAATAAATAAAAGCAAGGCAAGTAAATAAAAACAAGCATCATTATATAGTAAATTATTTTTCATAATTTGTTCAAAGGACCACATTAAAAACGCACTTTAAGAAAAATTGATAGAATTTCACATTCAATTTTTAATAGTAAAAATAAATTCTGGGTTTTATTGCCTTTATTTAAGCCGCGCAATAATAAAGGCTTCAAAAATGCATACTATGCATTATTACTGGTTATTATACTTTCTTGGATACGTATTTATAACAGTTATAACTTTCTATTTTGGAAATTCATTTTCACGTTTTTCCTTATCACATGAATAATTCTTAGAACATATGAGAGTTTATTCTAAATAACTAATAAATATTAAATAAACTATCTAATTTTAGAATTTGCCTGATTATTTTTAAAGGCGTTTTATGATAGCATTTTACTAAAAAGAAATTTGAAAATATGAGGAGCTAATTTCATTTTAATTAATCTGAATCAAATTATTTTTTAAAATATTTAGAAGATGATTTACACTTTTATGAATATAAATTATCAACAGCTTAATGAGAATTTTACATTTCAGTGCTTCTGAATTAACATTGTAAGAAGATAACTAGACTGTAAATTATGAGTGGTAGAAAGAAGTATAGGGGAGAATGGGATAAAACGGGATAGTGGGGTGAAACGGGATACTTTGATCTTGGCGTTATTACTTCTTCTTTCTAGTGGACAAATACTGATTTATTCTCCACTAGGGAAGAAAAAAAGAATGGTCATAGTTTCCATTTTTTTTTTGTTGTTAAATTCACTTCGTCTGTGAAGGTTTATTTGTTTTATGAAGTCACTTCTCCAATGTTCGTATGATTTTAAACTATCCTTACTTAAAAATCATTACACTTTTAAAAACCATTTTTAGTCCAGCTTATTATACGTTTACTAAGGACGTATACCCTTTCAAAGAATAAGGATTTACTTCAATAATTGCGCTGTTCTATTTCGTTTCTTATGACCTCTGAACTCGAGGTAAAACCGGATACTTCTTGAGGGGTAGAACGAAATACACTAAACTACGGATACCCGACCGAAGAGGATATCCTTAGGTTATTGGGATAGTTGGTAGTTTGTGAGGACCATTCCTATTTGACCCTTTGCGTCAAATGATCTGATGGAAAGCATTTCCAACAGTTAGAAGAAAAGAAAAGAGAAAATGAAAAAAAAATGTTATTAAAGAAGAGAAAATTGTTTTGTAGTGATTCATAGAACAGAAAAAGAAAACCTCAAAACAATCAAAAAAGAAAAGTATGAAGAACCAATGCTGCAGAGGCGTTTTATAAAAAACCTAAATCAGTCCACTAAATCTGCAGTGGAGCGGTGAATAAAGACTACTACGTTATGTGACTTATTACTATTCTTAAGTATTTGTTACTATTCTTAAACTAATTGTCTTTATTCTTAAATTTTCAACTACGGTAACTATTGTTAAATCTTAAAACACTGTCATTATTCTTAAATTGTTAAAATTTTAACTGTTGATAAATCTTAAAAAAAACTGTCTTTATCCTTAAATTGTCAACTATTGTAATTATTGTTAAATTTTAAAAAAATCACCTTTATTCTTAAATTTTCAACTATTATAACTATTGTTAAGTCTTAGAAAATTATTTTATTCTTAAATTGCCACATAAAATAAAAAATATGCTACTTTTCCACTGAAAATCTAGTTTTCCCTAATTTCCCATAGAGTTAGCATGTCTATACCATTTTACCCCACTAGTGGGGTAAAACGGGATACTTTGACTTTTTTTCCAAAAAACGTCATTAGTAAAAAAAGTATTGAAACTGTGACTTTTCCTGAAACATGTATTAAACTCTGATAAATAAATAATATTTTAGTAAAATTTGACAAGCTTTATGTTGATTAGCTTATCTCCAACAGGCCTTCAAACCTTAAGTATCCCGTTTTACCCCACTTTCCCCTATTAATTTTAAATTAAGTAGCTTTGTTTTTCAAGGAAGATTAATACAATCGACTAATGTTTTCATTTACCAGACATAAAACGAAACACATAGAACACCTTAACATCAGAAATAATGTATAATCTTTTTTCTGTATACATGATGCTTCATGCATACTGAAGTGGTAGATTTCAATATCAAAGTTCTGCTTAGTTTCGCAGGCTTAAAAATAAATTAATATCTGCTGTATATGGTACTCCAGAGTTTCAGATATATTTGAAACTCCTCACTTTACATGTCTGAAAAACATTTTTCTCTCTTTCAAATTACTATCTGGAAATAATTTAGAATTTTTACGAATCTAGGAAAAGTACAAGATATTTAAATTTTCAAGACAAAATAATATATAATAAGAAATTCAAAAGTTTCCTTTTTGTCTAATTTTGCAGCAATAAAGAAAATTAGGACATGGATCAGTATATTCTAAAAATGTGCCATAATATACTTTTTAAATGTGCCATAAAAATAATATAAGATTATTATTTTTATTACAATTTCAATGCAAGTAAAGCAAGTAAATAAGAGCATTGATAACCCGATGGCTTACGAGTTGATCTTTGCAAACGAATACAAAAAACAAAAGCCCAATGATTAAAGAATTTTATTTTCAAAATAAAATGTTCTGTTGTGAAATAAATTGAAGTCACAGTTGCTCATTCCGAAAAAAAATATTAATGTAAATTGTGCAGCAACAACTGTGAAAAACTTCTAAGAAAACTAATTTATCGAGAGAAACCAATACTAATTCAACGCAAAAAATTAAGCTGGCTAATATTCTTTGCAAATAAACTACATAGAGAGTCTTTTTTGCATTTGAATTAGAGCGACATTTTACTGTGATATTAATGCTATTTCCGAAATAAACCGAATAAAATATCAGATAACTTATTTTATTAACGCTGAATTTATATACTGATGGCTAGCTAAATATTAAAGCTTATTAAGGTATCCGAACACGTTCGAAAGTCGATTTTCGACCAAAATTCCATTTTTTTAATTTTTGATGTTTTCGATAGTTCATTCATTTACCTTTCTAAAACGTATTTACTTTTGTCGGTACGTTAATTAGAAGATGAGATATTAATTGTTTTATAACAAACCGAAAACCGGAAGTGGGCGTTTAATTAGCCGAAAGTTGTCATTTAAAGGGACAGAAACCTGTCAAAAATTCTTTTAAACTCCTTTTTTGCAACCTAATATGATGTCAGTATATTTTTAGGAATTTTTTTAAAGTTTAGATACATAATTTGAGCGCGTGGAAAAACTAAAATTTGATTTTTCTCAAAATTAGATTTTATGCATATTTTTCAAACTTCAAACATGATAACTCAAGATATTATCATTCGATTGTTCTGAAATTTTGTGAACATTTTCTTCAAATTTTTCTCTAGTGAATGTACTAGAATAATGTATATTGTAACAATATTGTTTAAATTATGGTCTTTTATTTGAAAAATGACATAGAAAATTTGCTGAAAATCTTATAATGATTGTTCGATTAGCTCTAAAATTTTTATTTATCCAAATAATGTTAAGATTCTAGTACAAGCACTAGTCCATAGTATGTAGATTATTTTAGTATTAGTTTTATTTGAATTATTACAAAAGTTTGACCTGTAGCATGTTTGAAGTTTTGGGAAATTTCCTCTAAAAAGCAGCAGAAATTCAAGAATTTTGTAAATTTATAATAATTTATACTCAAAAATCATACGCTAATATTAATCTTTATTAAATTCGAATCTAAAAAACATATTTTGGTGTTTCTATTTCACAATTTAAGAAAAAAGTGCCCCGAACGTGTTCGGATACTTTAAACAGATTGCTTTAAAGCGCCTTAAGTAGGTTATATGTTTTTTTCCGCAGGAAATGTAAAGGACAGTTCCCAGTTCTTATGGAAAGAAGCGATATAGTTACGTAAAAGAATTGTTTTCAAAACAATGAAGAAGCATTTAGTGTTTTGATAATAAAAAGAAATCTTTGAAAGTAGCGAATGCAAGCAACATGATGCCAAGACAAGCATCATTGCATCACCTTACGTCTCGGTTTTGACGAATTCAAACTCAAACATTAAATGATAAGTATGGAGAAATGAGAAGGCACGTGTTATCTTTGTAGAAATCATATCTACAGAAGCACAAAAGCTCATTTCTTTTCATCTTATTCGAAAAGTCAAATGATAAGAGTCAAGGGACTGATCACACAGGTAAACTCTTTAATTATGGTTGGTACATTTTCCAGCAAAGGTTCCTCCTCTGTGTGAAGACTGGCAGAAATGCTTTACCAGTAAACCATTAGAATTTATTTTCCCTCAGAACTAAACAGTCTCTCCTCATATTGTCATGTAGAGTGACTTTATCAATTTTCTTTACTATTTCATTTCTTATGCTATTATTAGATTTATTCTGAGTGAAGACAAGAACAGGCAACACACAGGCGATCTCATGTAACTTTGAGTGCAAACTGCGACAAAACACTTTTCTGAATTTCCATTCAAATCACAATTTTGAAATGTTAGATTTCATCTCCCCGCCATTTAAAAGTTAAAGCTAGAGGAAAAAATAACATTTTAACGCCACTTAAAAAATGAAAAGGCTGGATGCAAGCCTTAGTGCCATACGCACGATGTTCAAAATAATTTCATCGAAATTATACAAAACGTTTATTGGGGTATCAAGAAACTGTTTCTGTACTATAAGCCCGGCACAGAGAAGAATAGTCAAATATTTCATAATCTGCCACAAACAGAATATTTCGTGAAGGCACAATTTAGGAAACTGTTTGTGGTTCAATCCAGACAACTGGGTCAAAGCACATGTCGGCGACCCGGGTAATGACCTCGCCGATCACCATGCAAAATTGGCCACAACTGATGGCGAGAATATGAATGTCCAAACCCCGCTCTCATGTGCTAAATTCAAAATTACAAACAATTTAATGAAAGATTGGCAATATAACTGGGAAAACTATGACTCAGATTCGGGGAAGAGGGCCAGGAGTTTCCTGCCCTGCGTAAATAAAAAATTACTGGTCCACAACAAATGCATAATTTACTTTTTAACGGGACACGGTCCGCTCCCCTGTTACCTGCACAGATTCAAAAAAACTAAACTCACCACTTTGCCCTTGTGGTCGACCTGGTGACGCGGATCACTACGTTTTTCATTGCCCGCTGACTAAGGAGCATCATCTTAAAGAACCCGCACTGAATAATCGGGTAGAGTGGTTCAAAAATTTATTGAAAAATAGGGAGTGCATTTTGCGACTTGAAAAGATCTTCAGACTCTGTGAGGACTTGTGCAATAGGCTTAATCAGTACTAAATTTTGGACTTGATTGGAGTGTTCCGGTTTCAGGAAAAAAAAAGGGGGAAAAGGGATTTTTTTCCCTTCAACTTGGTGTCATTCTATTATTTGGTTAACTGTTCTCGAGTTTTCGACGGTTTTAGGAATTGTTTCGGTTCCTTTTGAATTATTATCTTGTCCATTGTAAAGTTTTTGATCTGTGGTGTGCTTCTTTGCAATTTTTGTAATGCGTATTGTCTCTCGATTTTTGCTTGTAACTGTTTGGTTTTGAAATGCTATTGATTTTAATTTCGTTATCTTTTGTATGTGTTTTTAATGTTTAGTTTTTGCTTTTTGAGTTTTTGTGTTTTTTGCTCTTAATCTTTTTGTGTTTTTTGCTCTTAAT
>BGPR01000019.1:3078133-3120216 GCA_013235015.1 Araneus ventricosus | reverse complement strand
TGCTCTTAATCTTTTTGTGTTTTTTGCTCTTAATCTTTTTGTGTTTTGTGTTTTTTGCTCTTAATCTTTTTGTGTTTTGTGTTTTTTGCTCTTAATCTTTTTGTGTTTTATGTTTTTTGCTCTTAATCTTTTTGTGTTTTGTGTTTTTAATGTTAGGCTTTTGGGTTTTACGTTTTGTGTTCTTGCCTTTTATCTTTTTGTGCTTTGTGTTTTGCACATTAACTTTTTTTTCTTTTTTTTTTGAGTGCATTGTTGTCAATGATGATTTATAAATGTTTCTGCTCACCACTTGGGGTTCTTTGTAAACTTTTTTTTAAATGTAGTTCATTTATTTTGTTTTATGTTTCCCCTCCGGCCTGTGGAAGGCCTTACACCCTCCTGGGTAGGCTGGGCCGGAGCGGGTTGTAAATAAATAAATCCAGACAACTTTTGGACAACAACAACAAAAATTCCTCTAACCTTATTTTTAAACTCTTCTAATAAAATTTTTATAGTAAAGTATAGACAAACACATTTCTTTTCTAAGGATCTATTAATATATTTTCATACTTCATTTAAAATAGCCTAAGGGCTTTCTGTTCTTTAATAAAATAATTAATTGATTATACCTAAATTTAAATACATATCCTCTAACCATTATCAAGTAGTGCTTCCTTTCAAAAATGATTTCATACACCTCATTTATATCGTCACAACATAATTTGCCTATTTTACGGTCCAAATATTCGATAGAATTGAAGTTATGATTCCAACCCATTCTAGGAGCCGGAACAAATTCGGGAACTACTATTTTAATACTTCGAGAATTTAATCGCCGTTTAATTAATAAATTAAATGTTGGTACAGTAGCATTGTTTTCACCTAGTAATGAGTTTGAGAAACAATATATCTCAAGGTGAAAAAGTAGGAAATAATTAAAATAAACATTTCTGTTGTTTAGTAGAGTAATAAAAGAATATACTTAAAAATGTTTGAACATTTTAATAAATTTGATTTCTGATACATTCATAATTCTTTCAGGTACCCGCCTCAATTTCGGCTATAGACAACTTGAATTTTATTTCATCAAGAAGTTATACATAGACTTTTGGTGTTGAGCAGAATATTTGTTTGTTCCAGTATTGTCGAGGTAGCTTTAGGGCCATTTCGGCTTCGGAACTTAAGGGCTGCAGGTTTGTGTTCTAATTCCAACAAAGATCAGCCACGTACGTGACCCCAGCTCCCTCTATATTCATCAGTCTCAAACGTCTCACTTCTGGTGTGGTGCGGGAATTTAACGTGAGAGGTGGAGGTTTTGGTTCATATGTCACCCTGTACGATGATCAAGGCCCAGTGCAGACTATGTAACTTCGAAACAGGACATTAATCTAACCAAATCGTTTGTTCCATTTTTTCATTCAGTTATAGCTTCTATTCAGAACGATAAAAATTACTTCACTTCCTACAAATATTATTTGACGGAAGCTGTTTTAGTTAACCAATCTATTGAATGTCTCAGAATAAAGTTATGATTGCAGCGATCTCATAGATGTGAAGATCAAACAATAAATAAAAGTATATCGCAATACAACCAGTCTTGGAAAATGTAGTTATAAACCGCCTGAATGGTAAAATGAATATCTTTGTTATTTTTGGTCAGTACCAACTATTTCCAGGTTGCAAGACAAGTTTTCACAGATGAAACTATATAACAGAGGAAGCACAATTTTTTATTCGAGTATATTGCGTCAATAAAATGTGAGGATTTGATTAATGCTGTTGTTATAAGCTGTATATTTTTCTGTGCCAAAATTCCTATTTTTTGTTTTCGTCACCCACATATTCTCTGAAAACTAATTCAATGCAAGAATAAATTTCGTAGAAGAGTAATCCTATTTTATTGATAATATTATTTGCGTTATAAGAAATGCGACTTCAAAATGTAATATATTATGTACTCAAATAACTGCAGTAAACTGTGCAGATTTACCAAAGACATGTCTGTATTCAATAAATATAATTGCAATTGTATTCTTATCACAATTCGGATGATTTTGTAAGAATTTCCATAAAGGAAACAGCATATCAGTGCAATTATAAGTAAGAGAACAGTAATGTCCTAAATCTTTTGAAGATTTTGTCTGATTAAACGAAAATAAGTATCTTTAATTCTCCAATGTTGACCAGTACAATTAAAATTTTAGCGTTATTTTTCATGCCTGTTATAAGAATTGTTCAAATAGGCTTTCAGTAACAGTAAAATTTGAATCATATATAAGATTTCTGTGTGAATTTGACTGTAATATTTCCTTATCAATCTCACATACTTTAACTCTCCTAGCGGCGGAGACGGCTTTTTCCGTTTTCCATAATCAATTCGAAGGCAGATAATTCGTATTTACACACATATTTTCTCAAATATCCATGGATAAATTATTCTTAAGATTTCAGAGATATGATTAAATACAAAAAAGATTGGTTCATTCACTTTAAAAGCCAAGTTTTCTGACCTGAAATCGATACGATCAAAATGATTGGGCCATTGGAGAATTAAACTCATCCTTTTATTTTTCTGAAGAAAACTATACTTTTCTTGTGATGTATAATTAAAATAAAATGTACTAAATGCTAATTGTTAAATTTAAATAATACAACAGTTATTATACTTCTTACTATTTCATGGGGAATTTTATTTCGTGTAATTAGAAGACAGTTTACAATCATTGAAAATTAATTGAATAACTACTTGCTTAAAAATATGCATATAAAGTTATGTCCCTATTTCTTAAGTTTTATCCAAATCACCTTAATATTTAGGACAAAGATTTTCACCATTTAGAAAAATAAGAATTATTTTCTAAAATTTCCAGTAAAGTAAAGTCACTTAAGCTTCAGAGAATTTGAAATGATTGCTTCACTTTGAGTGTGACATGCAGGCACTTCGTATCTCACTTTATATATTTGTTGCAGATGGCAACTGGAATTTCCCGCAGTTTCGTAAATAGCTCCTAGGAATGTGATCTATTTATAGATTTTTGGAAGCTTTATTTTCCTTGTACCGCAATGTTAATGGAATGCAATTCTTGTTTTATGAATAATGCAAGATTTTGGACGGCTGAAGTTTGAAATTGAGATTTTAGAATTTCCATTCAATTGATTTATTTACGAACTTGCACTTACTCTGTATGATTTTATGGATTTCAAATATGAAATATACCTTTAATAAATATTGTTGAATGATGCATTATACTTTGTGAAGCAAATGCTCTCTTGACAGCATTCATGTCACTGTATGCCGTGTCATAAATAATGTTTGAAACATAAATACTTGCTTGCCTAAAGACATAAATCTTACGGTTTTTCTTCAAACGACATTCTTTGGCCTAGGTAGAATGGAGACAAAGAAGTCTATCCGTGTAATGAAACCAATCTGTTGTTTTGAATTTTGATCGTAACTTGAAAACCCAATTTTTTCTTTGTATGTTATCTCCAATTTTCGAACTCCATTATTACGGTTGATATTTTGATGTTTTAGAGAAAGGAAATTAGAAGTGTTGTGTTAAATTATTAGTAATAAATTATTATTTGAGGACGTAAGGCTATCAAATTATCCAAGTTTCCTAATATCGAAACAAGCTTCATACCTTCGGCTTATAATAGTCATTTAAAAATATCAACGTAGTTTATAGTTATTTTCCATAAAACATAAAATCAAAAATAAATTTATTTAGGAAAGGGTCTCCGAATTCTATAAAAATGATTGCGACATTAAAGAAATACCTAGAAGTCGAAATAAAAAGAAAATTATAAATTCCCACTGTAAACTTTCAAAATGATATCTGAATGATTTTATCACAGTTTTGGTATGTTATAGAAAATAATACTATATATTTGTACTTCATATTTTTAGAAACCAATTCTTTCATTTCTAGTGTTCTAAAATATTTTTAGGTTTATTCGGTTCTTATGGTTATCACTTTTGTTTACTACTCAGCCTAAATATCGTACTATGCAGTTATTTATACTGTGTTATTAATACTCATACATATATACTCATACTGTTACTCATATTACATATCATACTATATTTTTACAAAATTTTTTATCACTTTGTATATTATTGTTACTTGGCGACCATTTTGTCGCCATGTTTGTCGCCAAGGTCAGGGGTTAATGGCTTCTATTTCCCCCGGCATTCTTATAAAATATCTGCACTCGTCTCTTTCCAACCATAGGGCTACAACGGCAGGGAAGCGACATTATAGTTTTGTAACAATAATGAACAATTATCGTAAAAATATGGGATGATTTGTGTATGCTACTTGGGAGTTGGAAAATACATTTATTAGCCTCATAGAATGTTAATAGTTTTGAGGGATATCGAAATACACAGAAATGAATTATTGACGATCAGCTGATTTCTTTATGAAATGTAATTTGATAGGTATTCATAAAAAATTGTTATTATAAGAAGCATGAAAACCATTTTTTTAACAATTTCTAGTTATGGCTATTTCATTTGTTAAATTTTTACAATGATTTGAAGCTACACTATGGATATTTTGAAACTAGCTTTACAAATGATTGATAAATAGGAGAAGGAAAGGTGTGTGTTGGTATACCGCTCTCCAAACTTCCAAAAAATATAAATTCAATAACGATTGACCCTCCAGATATTCTCTCTCATTCACGATCATGTGGTTCGAAAGTGGAATTCGAGATGGAACCAGCGATCCCCCAATCTTTTATAAGAGACGCGATCTCGTATAGGTTACAGTTATATTAAAAGAACTTTGAATAATTTTTAGAAGGATTAAAGTGATTTTTGCAATAGAATCTTGATTGCTACTTAATGAAAAAATGCGACACAAATCTTTATTTAAATATTCCACCCTGCTTCAAATTTCGAACACACATACATACTCCGGCCCTGTTCTCTTTCTGAAATCAGATTTAAGATTCTACATTTCATTATAAAACAGAAAGAGAAATTATCATTCAAGTTTTAGCAAACTTTACCTCTTATTTCAATAATAATAAGTTTTTTTTAAATATAGATTCCAATCCCTTGCTTTGTCCAGTATTTTTTTGCTTCAAATTAAAAATTTATGGAAAGCGTTTTCGTCATATTTCTACAATAAAAGTGATTAAAACAAGTGAACCAACTTTATTTATAACATTTGATTAAAATTTTTAACTCAACATTTTAAGTCATAATAAGATTTTGGTTATCTATCTATATATAAAACGCTAAAGTCCGTGGCGCAAAAGAAGGGTTAATTTCTCTTTTGCCGATGACAACGATCGGTTTGTTTACGAAATAAAACCGGTAGCCTCCGCCATGTTAGGCATAACTTCATAAGAAAAGCCTGCTACTATATTCGTTCTGGTGTAAAACAAACTTTTCTCTCAAGAAATGAGTTTAAGACGTAGAGTTCACATTATTTCTTACAATATAATAAACTTTGGATCAAATGATTCAAAAGATAACAGTTAGAAATGAAGCAGATGGGCTAAGGTGAGCCAAATAACGTTCAGGTCAGCGTCAAAAGAGTTGAAATCAGAGACTTGGGCTTTTATAAAAAAAAGTTCATTCAAAAACTTTCAAATAAATTTTATCAAACTCTCCCCTTCATCTAAAATTCAGGAATCTCTAAAAACCCAAACTACGATGTCAATGACATCATCATCAATGAAATCATAAAAACACCTGTTTCACTTTCTTCTGCGCGTTCCGATAGCATAGGCTTCAAGATATCGCCCCCTCCGTTCCAACGCTTCTGGTTCGATCCTTGAGTGGCAACATGTTTACCCAAGTGTTTTCACTCTCTTTCATTACCTCCTCTGCCACCCAATATTATCTCATCATTTTAGTATCACATTGATAGCTTAATCGATTTATTTTTAATCCTTAAAAATTCAAAGCTTTCAAAAAATCTTCACATATTTTTCTTTCTAATATTATTTATTAATAAATTATTTTCATTTGGAACTTGCATTAACTAGAATTAACTTTATTTTCTGTCCGCGACCCCAATGAAACTACGGAGACATAATGCGCCAATTTGGCGGAAAATGCATGGTGTATGGCAGATATTCTGCGCAGGAGTCCTTAACTAATACTGCATTTCATAAATTGTTTTCCAATTATTTCTTGAATTTGGCAAACAAAATATAAGTAATATGTGTGGGTTCCAAAGTAAACGTCTAAGAAACCCTTTATTAATACAAATTAATAATTTCGCTATAGAAGTAAACAAGTTTCAAATGCAGTTGAAAAACATTTTAAAAAACAGTTATTGCATAATTTACTAATTGTATTTCAAACAATTTCTACGCATAGAAAACTTCTCAATGACATATTTAAAGCAAAAAGTAAGATTAAACTTCATATGAAGGCTTAAATTATTTGGAAGAGATTTTCCTTATATAGAATATATGTTTCATAATGGTCTTATTATTCGTATGTGAATATTATATAAAGGGCTTTTAATCGAAAGATAAATACTATATAATTGGGATATATATAATATATCTTCCTAATATAATTGTGAAGAATACTGCTGTATATACTTCACAATTATATTAGGTAAGACGTATTTTTACGTACTTGTTGATATTATTTATTTTGTAAAACATAATAACTCAGAGAAAAATATACTGAATATAAATAAAGCTTAGTTGTTGGGTGAAATAGGAAAAGAAATCACCGAGAGAAAATATTTTTTGTTGAACTTTGCTGGATGGGTTATACACAATGTATTATTGCTCCATCGGCTGGCTGTTATTCTTTCGTAACAAAATTGGATCTCTCAGCCAGTTATTCCCCCTGAAAAGCTATTATTAATATTGGAAAAAGCAAAAATTTCTCCCTGAAAAGAGTTTCTTTTTATTAGTATGGCAACAGTCATCTTTTTAATACGGAATTCCACAAAGAAGTTCCCAAATAAGGTATTCAGTAGTTTCAATAAAAGGGTACTCGGTTTTTTCTCCCCCAGATTCTAGCTTTTTCCGTTTCCTCTCCAACACGTTATTCCCATACAAATTCTAAGTTTAAGAATTTGCATAAAATCGTGTGTGGCCAGTTAAATGACTTTCGACGTCCAAATCAGTACCTCACTTCACGCTTCGGCGGAAGAAGCCACAGTCAAATAAAACCACTTCTTTTCTATCGTCAGAAATTAAATTGACGTCAATAAAAACGAAAAATCGATTTTTTTTCTTCAATATTCGGTTTTATCTGGGAAGGATGAAAGATCTGTTTCAACTCCACTTAAAAGCTTTGGATGAAGTTTTTAAGTTTTTAATATTAAGCAAAAGGAATATCTCTAGTGTTAATGAAACTGAAATAAATCATTCTCCTAGTATAATCCTGGAAGTATCGGCAGTGATCATCAGCTTTAATAAGTAAAATAGTTTAATTTAATAGTAAGTTTTAATAAGTTTGCTTAAATATGAATTTATAAATTATAATGATTTTTTTCTACGAAAATTACAGAGTAGTTGACATTATACCTAAACAATCACATTTAAAATTCAGAACAACAGAATTTTAATTTCTGATGAAAAAAACACTCTGAAATACTTAATGGTTAACAATATAAACTTGCCTTTCTTAATTCAAATTTAAGTTATTCAGGTTAATGACTATATACAAGAAGGAATTATTGCAGAAATTACAATCCTTCAAATAAACCTTAGCAAGGGCAAGGTTGCCACAGCAAACACCCAAAAGAAGCCAAGTCTCATAAAATAGATCCTAGCATCCTTATCCTAGTACAAGAACCTTATTCGAAAGATGGTAAAATTCTAGGTACTCTGGCTTTCAACAAACGTCAAGGCAGGGATAATTTATTTTCCCTCACCCAATACTCCAATTTTATTAGGTACATAAGAAAATGCAGTGGCAATAGAAATTCAAACATCTATTGGCCCACTTTCGATCATTTCAGGGTATACTTCTCCCTACTCTGATATACAGGACACAATTCAAGATATCTCGCAAATTTATTATTTCACTCACTCAAGAATCAGTGCTAATTGGAGCCGATGTGAATACTCACAGCACCCTTTGAGGTTATCCAAATGATAGCCCTAGAGGCAATGCAATAGAAGATTTCATATCCAGCACCAATCTTCAACTCCTTGATGTTAAAGACACAGACCCAATCTTTCAACAACGCAATGCTAAAGGCTGGCCTGACATCACACTTTCATTTGGCCAACATCTTTCGAATTTAACATCCTGGGAAGATCTTGAAGATGTTAGCTTCAGTGATCATAATTTTATCAAAATTCAACTAAACGTTAAGATGAAATCTCACTCATATACTAGGTTTAAAACGGCCAATGGGTTTCACAATAAATTCATTCAAAACTTCAAATCCAAAGTTCATTGCATCCAAACAAGAAATTAACTTCTGTAACTCAGAAGAGGGTGACATCGAACTTGAAAAAGACAATTTTCCAGGCCTTTAAATATTCTTACAAGACAAAAAAAGTAAAAAAGAATTTTAACATCAATTTGTGGACCCAAGATTATTTTGACATCAAGAAGAAAGAGGTCTCCAGAGAAGAGCATCTAAAACATCGGGAACTCAATAACTGAATTATCAACAGAAATTCGCAAAAAGAAAGCGTGTTTTAAAAAGTTATCTATGAGCTAAAAGATCAACATTTAAGGACTTTTGCTCCAAGACAACAGAACCCTATGGTACCCCGTATAAACCTTTCATTAAAGATAATATCCACCCTGCGGGATTCTTTAAATTTCTTGGGCAACCGGAAAAGGGCGACCATAAAGAAATGGCGCTTAATATTCTAAAAGAACTGTATCCACAGGAGCTTATTACCTTCCCACGCCAACCTACATTTCATCATCATATAGAAACACCCTTCACTCAAAAAGAATTGAAAATTTTATTACAAAAGGTCCCAACAAAAAAGGCTCCAGGTTATGATGCCATTGGTTTTGATAATCTTAAATCTATATATAAACATTTTCCAAAACTGCTCCTATCTTTTTATAATAAATGTCCCAATGTTTGCCGACGCCATTGAAAGTCGGCATAATTGCCCTATTCCACAAAAAAAAGGAACCAAAGTCGGAAACGAAGTCATACCGCCCTGTGTCATTATTAACAACGTTGGGTAAAATATTAAGAAAAATTATTTCTAGAACGTCTTACTTTCATCTTAGGACTAATAACCAGCAAGCGGCCAAGCAATATGGTTTCACTGTAAATAAATCATCCGAAGAAGCAATAGCTGAGTTCATAGATAAAATAGAAACTGCAAGATCAACAAAATAACATGCAATGGTGATCTTACTGGACATAAAAGGTGCTTTCGACCACTTGGAATATAATTCATTCAAAAACAGTCTAAATAATATTAATTTCCACTCCAACACAAAAAGGAGTTCATCTGCAAGCCTTCGCAGATGACTTCATCTTTTTTATAAAAGCACCAACAAAGGCTAAAGTTAAATCCCTTGCAATTGAAGTCCTAAATAAATTTAAATGCTGGACTAAAATCATAATCTGGAAATCTCAGCAGATAAATCCAACTACATGCGTTTCAACAAAAATAGAAACGGACCTCACTGGTCAGCAGGCATAAGATGGGAAGGTAATCTTCTCAAAAGGAAATCAAGCATCAATTATCTATGGGACTTTATTGACGATAAATTCAATTTTGCTACAAATCTGTCCGAGTTAAAAAATAAAACTTTAAACCTTTATCAAAAAATAAAAAGTATCGTCGGGTCAAAATGGGGTCTGAATAAAAATATAAGAAGGAAAATCTATTTTACAGCTGTAGAAAGAATCTTGCTTTATGGAGAACCGGCATGGGCAAATAATATCACCTCATGGCAACAAAGGTTACTCAATTCCATACAGAGAAAATTCCGTCTCAACATCACTGGAGTGTATTCCACCACTCCAACAGCAGCTCTGCAAGTGATCGAAGGCATTAGTTTCCTACGTATCAAAGCCCAAATGGAGTCCATTCTTGTTAGAGAAGGTCGCCTTCGCAGGGATTGCAGTTGGGAAGGCTTAAGCTTTTTATGTCAGGATTTTCAACAGTCAAATCCTCCATTATCATTTATCCAGCTAATTTTGATTTAGAGATAGGGTCTCAATAGTCTCTGACCCGCATCCCCCTTCTGAGACTATCTACACAGACGGCTCACATCTAGAAGGTGAAACAGGTTGAGATTTCTGTGTCATTCAAAAAAACGCCCAAATTCATCAGTTTGCGACAAAACTTAGCCCACATAATACCGTATTTCAAGCTGAGACCTTAGCAATTAAAATGCTATAAATTGGGCTATTCTAAGGGAATATGAACATCAATCTGGAGTGACAGCGAGTCGGCACTCAGAGCAATTTCTTCCTTCAAAAGTTCAAATCCACTAGTCCAAGAAGCACAACAAGCCCTCCTTCAGAACCCATCAATACAACTTAACTGGATTAAGGCGCATATTGGTTTCATCGGTAACAAGACATCAGACAACCTAACCAAACGAGCTACTAAAGAAGGAACTCACCTCCATTTTCAGGCCCAGAAATGCCATCTGAAAAAAGTGCTTAGGAACCTCTCTCTCAAAAAATGGCAACAAGAATGGGATTCAGGCGACATTGGGAGAACTATTTTTAATATTCTCCCCAAAGTCTCTCTACCCCAAGCCTCATGGTAAAGAGAATCCATCCTTTCGGCTACAGGCCACGGTCCTTTTCCCAGCTATCTCTATAGATTCTGGCTTCATCATTCAGATACTTGAGCATGCGGGGAAAAGGGAGACCCTCTCCACTACGCAACTTCTTGTCGCATTACGACATCTTATCTTTTTACAAAACCAAATGCAGAAAATACTCATCTTTGGTGGAAACAATTACTATTAGATAAACTATCAAGAATAAAAATAGCTAAACTGATATCTTTCCTCAATGAAAATGAGAACATCTTGAAACAGCAATCGGACGCTACCAATTCATCCAACTCCGATCCAGATTTCTCTCCTTCACCAAGATCTCAGACTTATGGACTCCGACCCTCTAGAAATTCAATAACTAGGACCCTAATCAGTCCTCCTACAAGTTTATAGACGCAGCGAACTTTCGGGGCCTGTCATTAAAACATTTTTTGCTTCACAAGTTTTTCTTTTCATATGTAAATACTCATTTTTCATTGTTTTTATAATTTTCACAAGTATTTTGTCGATGTATAAACACTGTATGAAAATCTTTTTTTTCAATAAAGGTTTTACGCACACTTATCCAAACTGGAAACCGGAGACTTTTATCTCTGGAGTCAGGGGTGTGCCGTAGTGTAAAGTATAAAAAAGTGCTTAAGGTTCTCCCAGCTAAAAAAAAATCTGCAGTTTTCTTCAATTTAATCTGCATAAGATCTGCAAAAAATTTTCTTATTATATTTTTCTCTAAATATTCTGCATATTTTGTAAGACAGCAAAAAATCTGCATTCTTTCTTCAATTTAATCTGCATAAAATCTTCAAAGAAAAATTTATTTTCATTTTTTTTAAATATCCTGTAAATTTTTAAGACTTTGAATTTTGTCTTCAATTCAATTTACAGTTATTTAGCAGATTTTCACAAAATCATTAAACTTGACCAATATCTGTTGATTTTTTGAAGATTTAACTGCAATTTCATAATATCTGCATTTCTCTAAATACATATTTTGCACCATATTCTCTAATATTGCAGCTTTATTTTCCAAAAGGATATAAAAGAAAATTAGAATGCAATTATCATTATTGTTTAATTCTACATCAGACAGGAGTTTCAAAAACTTTCCCAATCGAAAATTGTCTTAGGCACTAAATTTTTTAAATATGCCACTGAAAAAATGAATTCTAAATTAATCTTTAAAATAAATATTTGAGGCTTTACCATTTTAAACTTTTTCCCCATAATTTAATTAATTTCCAATTACTTTTCTGGAAAAGTGGAGCTTGCGCCCTTTGGATGGAGAGAACGCTTACCAGAAAGATAGAAGGTGAAAACGAATTTATTGAAACAGAGAATCTAAATTATTGAACAAAACTATTACTAATCTCATCTGTTACTCATCTTTGGTTTATTTTGACACCACTAGATGGCGCCACGAGAGCCATGGTGACGCTAAGACTCACGTAGATTAATTTATCCCCACCTTGTGTGTTCCGTCGCGGCGTAGTGGTTAGCGTTCCTGCCTGCCAACTATATGATCGCGGGATCGAATCCCGGACAGGATGGGTTTGCCGTTTTGTCGCAATTTGAATCGGCATCGTACAAGTAAGTTGAATCATAAATTAAATTAATAATTAAACCTTGACTGTAGAAAAATTTGCCGAAAATCTGAATGTATCTGGAATATATTTTTTTCAGATATTCTACATTTTTTTTTTCTGCAGAAAATCTGAAGGTATTAGGAACATTGTTTTCTTCAGATTTTATGCATTTTTTTTCTTCAGAAAATCTGAAGAAAACATGTTCCAAATACCTTCAGATTTTCTGCAGATTTTTTTTAGCTGGGCTAGCAACAGATTTTATTACCTTTTGATAAATTATGAATTTAATCTGAAACTCTCTATCATATTAAAAGATATATGCACCTGAAGATACTACAGCAAGTGTTTTCCTAATTATTATTTTCCACTACTATATATCTCGAACACTGTCATTGGGAGCTGTTATAAAATGATATATCTGTTAATTTCATTTCTATTATCATTATTGTTTAAAAATGGTTAGCGAACCACAGTTTACCAATGTAAACAAAAAGAAAATTCCACAATTTACAAATTTTGTATCAGAATTTGTCTTTGTGGCAAAATAATTTATTTGACTTTCAGGTTTCAGCTCTAGACCGCTCTTTTGAGTTTAAATATGTGTATCACTATTTGGGAAAACCAAAAGTTTTAATTCAATATTTCTCAAGCAGCTAACATGGCATCTTTCTCCATTTCACTTCGTGACGAAATCTGACATTTCGAGGATCAGCTTAAGTTATAATGTAGAATATGAATATTTAAGCTTGTTCTGCATTCTATATGTTTTTCTCACAGTTTATATTGTTTGAGTTACGCAAAACGCAATCCTTGAATTTTCTGTTTGATAATATGTATTTTTATTCATAAAAATGACAAATAATATCTCTATTCTTCTGCTAATCGTATATTATACAAAATTCAGAAAAGTATATTTTAAATATAAAAGTTCTTTATTATGAGCCTCACGGTTCCGTTACATTCTTAGGAAAATGTTTTCTGATTTGTGTTCAATACGAGTTCTGTCTTGAGCTCCTTATATTTCTGAAAATATTGTGCTGTTTTAGTACCATAACAAAATTTGATAAATCATTGGAAGTCTGTCACTCTTACTTAAACATGCATATTCGGAGTGTTCTCATTGTTTAGAATTGTTTAAAATAACAATGAGGGTTCTCATTGTAAATTTTGAAGATAATATGAAAATAAATACGATAATGCAATATGCATATATTTAAAGACTAATTACTGAATCAAATGACAACTTTTGATTGGTTTTAACATTTATAGACCATGAGCAATAAGAAATGTTTGGATACTTCTTTTTGACGAATTGTATAATGAATTTAGTTGCAAACTGCTAATTCTCTTTGGTTATATCAACGTCAACTAGAGAGATAAGCTAAGAATTAAACATAATCACACTACTAAAGAAATGTTTGATAAAAGTGCATGCAGAGTTAACAATAATATCAATCATTTAATATTCCTTGCTGCAGCTATCCAGAAAACATTATATGCTGTCGGGTTTCGAAGTTGTATAACTTTCCATGTTCTGGACATCTTTACTAAAATTATATTAATTTAAAACTGCAGCAAATTACCTGAATTCGAGTATCAGATTAATTTATTTGAGATTTTCGCTCTTTTTTATATTACTACATGTTTTATACGGATATAAACAACGCATTCAAGAATGCAAAATTGTAGATTTAGAGTCACATTCAGATAGATGAATGTTTGAAGGATGAACATTTGAAGAGATCACTGAAAGAGCCATGAGTTGTTATTATTTGATAAAAAATATAACAAAATATGACTGTTAAAAGATCAGTTGGTTACTTTTCATTGAAATACACTTTTTAACTCGAAAATATTTAATAAAATACAAAAAAATCAAACTCAGTCCTTAGAAAAATTCACTTCAAAAATCCTCAATACTTGCATAAATAATCAACCTGCCTGCTTTTTTGGTAAAACAACACTCTTAAAAAATAAACTTCACAACTTAGTACACAACCTAAATAAAGATCTGAAAAGTTTAAGGAAATGCTTCAATGTAGTACAAAGTTTTGCTTTGAACATCCGGTTCAAAATAACAACTTGGACTTCACGCATTTTTCTTAATATTATGCAAATTTGTTACCTGCCAACAAAAAGATTTCTTTTTCAGATTTTTAGAGCCAAATCCACTTACAGAATTCAATGTTGTGGGAAATTTAAATATCAACGGAGGGTTTCTTTCAGATACTTGTTAGGTAATTTCTAAACGGCTGAAGTTTTTCGTTTCTTTTAGAATGTGTGTATCAGTAAATCTGTCAGTGATTTAATCGATATCATGTACCCTTTTCTCATGCAGATTGTTTGAAGTGCTTGAACTGATATTTTAAACTGTTTCTCGTTTGAAAGCATTTCACTCTTTCAAAAGGTTTACTTTTCATTTTATTCTTGTTCACCCAAAACTTTCTCCATTTGGACATTCAGGTGGACAAATCAGTAATCGCCTCCGAGAAATATGATTAATTCAAATTTAGTACTGTGCGGAATTCCATTAAAAAAATGCAAGTTCATTTGATTGTAATTTTCACTTCAAAAAACTTCCAATGAAATAAATCATTTGCTATGAAAATCCAATTGAAATAATTCTGGCATGGTTATTTATCGAAAGAAATAAAACGATGTGGTATCTTAAGTTTATTTTGTATTTTCATTCCCGATTCATTTTACATGAATTAATGAAATTTCTCTTTCTTCTCATTAAATATAAAATAGGGTAAAATGTCTGAAGTTTATCCTTGAAAAGAACTTTCCATTTGGAAACTGATTGTTTTTGTTTGCATGATGGAAATATAGTAAGCATATCTTCCTTACATTTCTTGCTTTTATTATACTTAAAATCTACTTATTAGAAAACTTTATGCACATAATATAAAAATGGCTCAAAAATTACTATAATAATCTTTGCTTTCTTCTCCTCGATTGTCATTTTTTTTATGTATCCTCCCCCCTTTTTTATTCTTTTTATTTTTTGTTTTATTTTTATACGGTGTTTTTGTTATTTTTTAAAAAAACCTTCTCTCTATTAATTCATTTGTATTTATTTTTCCCCTCTAAAGGTATTTTGTGCTCTATACTCTGGTACAATATTGATCCTTTGATAACGGAAATTTTGACTTTCAATTCTTGATGGAGTTCAGTTTTATTGCTTTTTTTTATTATTTTATTATGATTATTGTTGTTTTTCTGTCTTATCTACTTCATTTAATTATTTTGCACTATTTGTTTGTTTTCAATACTTCTAATAATAATCTTCTTTGCTTATACTTTAGTTTTTATGTAAAGAATTGTTTTCCACGGACTAAATTGATACGTATACTTACTTTAGTAAGCATCCTATTGTACATTTGCGGTCCACGAGGAGTATGTCATGTTCAATAATAAATATATAAATAAATTATGTATAATATCGTTCACAATGATACTATTTGCCAGCTTTGAAAATTTATAATGGGACAAGTATTACTCAATACAATTTGTATTGAGACATGTATGTTTCTGTTTTACAATATACACAAAACAAAAGATTCTGTCTTATGATCTTTTCACTTGCTAATCATATTATCCATAAACATGTATTCTCTTTTCTTTAAACTTGATTTGCAGAGAATCTGGGAAAATATGTCCTCTTAAATGTGGGAGGGTTACATATAACTTGAACAACGAACGAAACTTTCAAAATAATGCAAAAAATTAATTTGAGAATCGTAAAATATTGATTACAAAAATTTTTATGTTACAACTAAACTCACCCTAGTAAAAAATCTTAAAATAAAAACTATAATACTAAAACTATAAACAAGATATATTTTTCTTAATTCTATCTTAAGTGAATTTCTCCTACTTTCTTAATGTTTGGCTCAGGTTTTTTCAAACCAATTTATTACTTGGAATAAATCTTCAGTTTATTGAACTAGGTGACAAGTTATTGTTCAATTAAAGAACAGCGGAAATTTTCTGTTAGCTCTTCACTGCCTTTAATGTGAATATGTCATTGAAAATAAGAATACAGAAAAGCATAATGGTCTTTCGAAGATTCATCCAAGAAAAGAATA
Organism: Araneus ventricosus; assembly: GCA_013235015.1. NCBI lineage: Eukaryota > Metazoa > Arthropoda > Arachnida > Araneae > Araneidae > Araneus > Araneus ventricosus. The sequence goes on along the minus strand of BGPR01000019.1, from coordinate 3,103,849 downwards.
AGTAATTCTAATAAAGTAGTGACAAACGCCGGACAACCTACAGCTGCAAACGACATTCCGAAAGTGCCATTAACGTTCGCATAAAAAATAAATTAGTCCATACAATCCTTGTACATAAATAAAAGGACAATAATCTTAAGTTATTCTCAGGGCATGGGACAGATAGAAGCAATGCAGGAAGGAATAGTAATTTAACATTTTTTAAAATTTTTTTAACTCGATATATCATTTCTAGAAATCATCACCGATTTGAAATAAATAATGAATGAATGCGTTTCGTTGAAGATTATGATTTTCATTTAATGAATTTTAAGAATCAATCAAAATTTGACTGTAAAGCAATAGATTTACAGTAAAATTTTGGAACATTATACTCCTAATATTAGATTATCTGTTCTCTTGAAGATTGGAATCTATATATATAAAAACTCAAAGTATATATGTTTATATATGTTTGTTCCAGCCTCACTTCCGAATGACTGTACTAATTTAGATGAAACTTGGTACACAGATTCCTTATTAGCCGACTTGAAGTTCTGTAGGGTCAAACTCAAGCCCTAAGGGCAGGGTGGGTCAAAGTTTCCAAAATACTTGCTACAAATAGACCTATTGACATATTTGTCGATTTGATGAAACTTGGTACGCAGGTTCTTCAGTAGCCGACTTGAAGTACTGTGGGGGTAAATAAGCCTTAACACAGTCCCTCAGGGTAGGATGGGCCAAAACCTCCCAAATACATGTAACAAATAGGCCGGTTGACATGCTTCGCGATTTTGATGAAACTCTGTGCACAGGTTCCTCAATAGCCGACTTGAAGTACTATAGGTGTAAATAGGCCCAAACCCAGTCACTCAGGGCAGGTTGGTCCAAAGTCTCCAAAATACATACATAACAAATAGACCGATTGACACGCTTGCCATTTTGAGTAGCTAGGACGATTTTTATGAAATTTGGTGCATATTCCTCTAATTAGGCGACTAAAAGTACTATAGGGATAAATAAATGCTTATCGAATCCGTCAGGGTAGTGTGGGCAAAGTCATTTTAATACATTTCATAAATGGGTCTATTGGCATGAAATTTGATATAATTGGGAGAATGCTGAAGACAGTGGGTACGTATGTTCCTGTTAGGCTGACTAAAAGTAATTTTTGAGTAAAAAACCGATAAACCATTTTTTCAGAGAAGGGTGGAGCAAAATTGTCAAAATACACTTAAATAGTAGGGCCTATTAACATGCTGTTGGATATTTTGTACATATGTTTCTCAGAGCCTGATTGAAGAATAATTAATGATTTGGCGAAATATTTTTCATTAGTTGATTTAGACACGTTACTTGTTAAAATGTTATTTCAAAAATGACTCCAACATGGTTCAACAAGAACAAAAAAAGAATACAGTATTGAGAAATTGGCCCTCTATCGCACTCTTTTGGGTTGAGTGGAGGTCAGTCATTGAAATATATTGAGCAAATGGACCAATTAGCATGAAAGTTTTATTGTCAGGATTCCTTAAATAATAAGATGCCCACCAAAATTGGCTAATAATGCAAGAAATATATGTAATATTTTACACTATGATATAAATAAATGAAAGAAATTTTTGCACCATTAACTTATGGAACTTTTCTTTTTAAAAATTATTCTCGCAATAAAATAATATTAATAAACATTTTGTTATTGTTAAATAATAATTCAGTTTCCGGTCTTACAAAAGATTTTGACTTGAAAAGGACCGGGCAACGGAGGGTTAGTTAATGATATATAACTGAATGTTTGTTTGAACTATAGTTAGTCTAGTTAGTAAATATAAATTGAACTGGTCTGTCTTTGAGATCATTACTCGTTCCATCATTTCAAATGTATATTTTTTAATTTCGTAGGAAAAAGAGAAGTTTCAGAAATATGTTTTATTAATAGAAATGTCTCAAACATTTACAATCGGAAAATTTTTTTCAATGAATCTGTGATCATAGTGAACAATACATCCGACGTATTTCGTAAGATAGACTTTCTACTTCTGCAAGACTAAATGAAGCGTCTCCCCATTCGTAAATTCCATATAAAACCAAAGTGGGGATTTTCTTTCCACTTTTCATTTATGCATTTCGATACTGTAAGCGTATAAAGACTCAGTAAGATTAAAAGAGGTTAACTGAAAATATATTAAAATGCCCTTAATTAAATTAGTTGTATTAAATTAAAACTTTCAAGAAATTTAGACTACCTGTTACATTATCTTTTATCGTCTTGAAAGGGATAACCTGCAATACCCTAAGTCCAGACTTGAATGGACTACTATGACCTCCATTAGCGTAGAATACAAATTGAGGCGTTATAATAATCGTTATAATTGTCATAATCTTAATATTAAGAAGTAAATGTGAAATAATTTATTTTTCTTGGTACTGCACACACTTAGTAGCACAGGTATAAGTTGACTAACTTCCAGTTTTCTTGAAGTAATAGAACAATAAATTTTTCTATCTAAAAAGCTAATTTTCTATTACTTAACAGTTGCTAGAAGAATCAATCATTAAGTCATTGTCAGATTGTCCTTTTAATTAAAAAATCGAATGAAATACATCAGAGATTTGATCGCCTGATGTAATAATTTCTCCACTCAATAAAATGAAATACCAATCTTCTATCAGAATTCAATATTAGCTTTCTGGCCGCTTTTTCGAGGATTTGTGACCGCAATTCTTAATCACTCTTTTCCAGGAAAGGTAGATAACGATCCTACTTGAGATCGATTGCCACGCTCATCTATTTCATTGTGGACTGGCTGATTTTCTGGAATTTCTTCTTGTTGCAGAATCTGGGACTTTCTTTTCTGATTCGGTATTACGTGACCTAAGTTTTTGTTAATTAATATCAATTACATGCGCATATAAAACAGAATCCGAAAGACAGACCACGCAGTTGTTTTTTTAACATCTTGTTGTTCTTAAAAGATCAGCTTATTTTATGAATTTCATTTAAACAATGGGAAGAAATGAAAGTAATTCTAAAATGTCTGCAGTTAAATTTTTTACAAGTTTGGAAGAGTGACGGTTTCTAAATGTTTTATAAAAACTACATCAGTTATATAAACTATATAAAAATCGATTCTCCTTATGTAATATACCGCGACCTAATTCAGTCACATTAACGTTCCGTTTCGAAGCAACACGATGGCTATTTTGGGGCGAATCTTGTAATTTTGAGGTTCCCAGCTTCCCTCTCAAACTTCCGCTCTACACCAGCGGGAGGGCATTTGCCCCCTATTTATGTTTTATCGGGCAACAGGCCCATTAAGTGATGGATCTTCAGTGGAAACGGGATTCGAACCTGGAGCCCTCCGGCTCCAAGGACGACACCTTACCACTAGGCCACCGTGGCCTGACACCATGACCTAAAGGCAATGTCAGTACTCGGAAATTCCTTTTTTAAATTGCATTATTTAATTCAACTTTGCTTTTCCAGCATTTAATTTTAAAGAGTCCTACTATCCATCAAACACATTCAAAGGAATCTTACAATCAGCATTCAGAGAAAGCATTCATATGGGTCCTTACAACACATTTTAGATAAACATTTAATTTAACCCACTGATACCAGGCGTCCCTTTTCAGGGACACTTCTAAACATGCATCATAAGCACACAGGAATTATTCTTTCAACATAAATTTTATAAAAAAGTATTTTTAAGAATTCGTTTCTTCTATATCCAGTCGGTGATGGCACATATCAAGCGTTCGGTATGCGGCCTTTTTAATTTCAAGACAGACTCGAAAGGAGTCTTTTGTTCCTCAATTAAAGGAATGCACATTGAACTCGACAGAACTTTTCGTTCAGTGAGACGAAAGTGTTCCAATTATTTCCTCCAAACGCATTTTTGGTATTTTGCTTTATAAATAATGATGGTTCTAAAAGGCATTTCTATATTCCACAAATATAAAGAAAATCTTCAAAGAATGGTGACTTTTTTTACTTAGACATGCGATGATATGTGCACATTTATCGCCGTCCAAATTTTATTATTTTTTTCTCGTGAATTATTACAGGTACAATTTAAATGATTTTGAAGATAAAGTTTTTGATAGAAATAATACCCCTAAACGTAACCAATGCTTCTACAGGGTGTCCAACAAAGGACTCCCTGATTTTAAAATTAAACAACTCGGCAACGGAGATCGATAGAAGATTGAAACCGGTGGAATGCTTAGTCTGAGAGCAGTAAAATTCTAATACAGAAGTTTCAAAATTAGTCACAAATCTTGCCGACAGGTGGCGCTGTACGTTGCAATCGCTATTCAGAGTCCAAGAAGAAAGCTGTAAACTGTCCTATGCAAGCACGAAAAATGCACATTTCGAATCGATTGTGATGTGGTTGCAACGATTGCTTGCAAATGACAGTTTACAGCTTTCTTCTCGGACTCTGAATAGCGATTGCAACGTACAGCGCCACCTGTCGGCAAGATTTGTGACTAATTTTGAAACATCTGTATGAGATTTTTACTGCTCTCAGACTAAGCATTCCACCAGTTTCAATCTTCTATCGATCTCCGTTGCCGAGTTATTTAATTTTAAAATCAGGGAGTCCTTTGTTGGATACCCTGTATATTGTTATGTAGATAATATAAATTGTAACTTAGAGGCAGTGACTGTAATTATTTGACGTGATTTTTCATTAATTAATTGCATTGTTGTGCAGCTTATTGAATTCATACCCCAATATACATACATACCAGGTTGAACCCTCTCAAATAATTGAATGGAAATAAGCAATATTTCACCTTCGTAAACTTAGAGGTCATAACTTTTCTATCCTACTGATTACATATTTAAGCTACAGGTAGGAATGTAGCTTACACATTTTAAGCTACATCCCTACTAATGTTGCTTTAAATGTTAAATATTTATTCATGGCATTATTTAAGAATAACTTCAAGAAATTACAAAGAAGAAAAGAGAACGCAGAAACACGCGAAAAGCAAAGGTTGACATTAAACTTGAGGTAAAATATTTACTCAAAGAACGAAAGAAAGCAAAAGAGGAAAACTGATTTACAAAGCAAAGAATTTCCAAAAAATTCACGAAAAGTTTTACAAAAAAAAAAGGAAAGAATGAATGGGTGCGTTCTTTGTAATCAGAGAAACCGAGACAGGGCCTGAGAAGAACGCAAATGAAGCATACTGTTGTTTCAGATATGGGAGAGGCACTTCTGTCAAATTGAATACACCACGTAAGCCTCAGATGGTTCATGACATACAAAATAATGTATAAAAATAGAATCATCATTAGTGGTAATATAATACAAGGCAAAAAGTACTTGACTATTAATCGCTACTTATAAATTTCGTTAAAAATTTTAGAACTTCTGTATATATTGCATACAAAGCCATACAGAATAATAAACCGAAAGGGAAATATGAATATCTTTACTTGAAAGGTGATTATTTACTTTTCCCTGATTGTTGGAAACTAGCTAAAATTAATAAATTTAATTTCATATCCAACCTCACATTTACATGTTATAATATATAATAATTCCTGAAATAAAGAGTTTTTGCGTGAGGATATTTTTGTGCATTTTAAATCCATTTTTTTCTACCTACGGATAACTGATTAAAATTCGTGGAACCATGAGTGAGGGTGGGGGAGGGACTCCAGCTGGTGTGAATTTGTCAGAGGCAGTTGCCCACTTCATCTTGGCTCGATTTTTTCGAATAGTAAATGATTAAATTACTTTTCAGGGAGTTAAAAGAGATAAATATATCGTCAAATTGCTTTTATTTACGGTTTGTTACCCATAATCATCGTTGATACAGTTGATTAAAGAATAAATTTTTATATTACATCTGTGAAATCAGAGCACAATTGTTTTGATTACAGGAAAGATGGTATACCGATATACATAGGGACGAAACGTTATTGAACCTACAGATGTTCTTCCATGTGGTAAATACGAAAGTCTCTCATGACTAACATTAATTAGAGATGTGTGCAAAGGTCATTTTCTTAAAATTACCCATAACAAATGATGTTGGTTCTGCAGAGCATCTATAAAATTTAAGAAAAAACCAATGCAGAATCAATCATAAATTTGTATTTTTTAATATAATAAAGATATAATGTAATTTGGGGTTTTCTTTTTAAATTTAATATTTGAGTTTCTACAATTATTTCAAAGGCGTAAAGACATAAAATTTTCTAGGTTTTCGTTTTCACTGTGCCAGTGAGATATTCGAAGATTTTAAAAATCTGCTAGTTACTTATTTGATCACAAGATCTCTAATATTCAAAGAAATGATACCAAATATTCTAGTTTTGTAAAAAGCGGTTTTTTTATATTTTAAAGTTTTATAGGTTAAAGTCAGGAGATTTGAAATTTTTTAAAGTCCATATTAGTGCATAAAACAGAATTATGATTTAAAACTTTCTTGTTCATAAAATATATGGAAATACTTATTTTTAAATTAAATAAATATTAATATACTTTTTAATTAAATTGCACATGCTAATGTTTTGTGTTGAAAACAGCTCAGCTAAAACATGGTTAAGATCATCAGTGTGTCTCCGTAAAATAAATCTCAAAATTTAATTTATTTTCTTCACTAAAAATTAATGAATTTCAGATATTAGAGAAAAACATTTCAAGTTACGAACTTTTTTCCTGAAATGGCGAACGCAACGCACTCAGTATATTCAATATTTTTGTGAGATGATTTAGTTATATGAGGCGTTTTCATTTTAAAATTAATGTTTCGGTCCAACTAAGTAAATAAGTTATTTTTTAATTATTTTACTTAAACAGAATGGCAGTAATTTTACATCTACCAATAATGATAGATCAGTTGCATAGGGAATAAGTGGTTCATAATATGGAAGTTTCTCAGACAAAAATGGAGTTTAGCAGATGACGGAACAGTGATGTCTGAATTATGGTTTGATTTATGCTTTATCAGAAATATGCTGCATGCATTCCTGGATTATATGGATTAAAAAAACAAGTGTCTCTAAAAGGATTCATCATTTATTTAAGAGATTATTTAAATTCATAGCTCAAAAGGGTTTAACTGAAATAGTAATATTTATAGATCATAAGTTCATCTTTGATCTATAAGTTGCTTACAATTAAGTAAAATTTGCACTAGCATTTTACATTTAGTAGGCACTGAGGGATGAAAATAGTTGAATAGTTCTTGCATCAATTATATATAGGAATTATTACGCTAGTTAACTTCAAAAGGGTATAAAGCTTCAAATAAAACTATTGCCTTTAAAGGTTTATTTTGAAATTTTTAAATGTAATTAGACCAGTTGGAAATCTCTAAAAAAACGCAGCTTTTAAAGTAAATAGGAGTAACAACTCGCTAATCACAAATAACGAGTGTCATTAAATGCATTCTTTATTAAAAGAAACTCGAAAAGAAATCCAAACAAATTTCTTAACATACTTAATGTTTCTTTAAAAGCCTCCTTAACAACCCCATTACCAAGCAAAAACTTAAAAACTGTTTTCCTAACAAAAAATAGCATTTAAATAATATAGCTCGAAAATGCTGGCTGAATGGCTGAAATTAATTATTAACGCGAGAAAATTTAAATGTAGAGAGGTTGTTCCAAACAAAATCTAAAGCTGAAAAAAAGATTAAATTTACATATGTTTACCAACTTCCTAATTTGCCGGTGTTGATAAAAAATTCGATTCCGGTAAATTTGATCTAGCAATTTTAGTTGCGAAGAAACTATACACTTTGCAAGACCAAAGAGTTTAGTTCCGTATTGTAACTATCGTAGTGTAAGTTCTTTAAAAAATACGATACGATGTAACAAAATTCCATTGACGCAACAGAGATACTTATTGCATTAAAATAAATATTAATTCCTCCGCACAGTCCTAATAAATTAAATGGTATTAATTGTTCTTTTACATTCCTTCCAGCAGTAGTCATGGTTCGGAGGTTTAGGATCCTTCAATCAGAGAACTCAGTCACAACCAACCCACCTCCCAAGAGGAAATAGGATTTTCTTGCTTAACTTAATAGGTTCTATTCTAGAATGCTTTGAACTTTTACATGCTAATTTAATTTCTCTTAATTATTGAGCTAGTGTATTTTAAAAATTAAAAAAAATTCTGCAAATTTAACAAATTATAATTAAATGTTAAAATATGTTTGCAGGATACCTTTTTATGCATATTCGAGTAAAATTCTAACATCCCATCATTACCATCATACTGCGTTTGGTTTAATTATTTATTATTATAAATTTTTATTTATTTATTATTGTAGTATAATTATTAGTACTAGTATAAAATTGTATCTATTTATTAAGGAAAATTTACGACATTTCGCACTTTATAGGCTTCTCGTGTATATCATTTTCAATTTAAAAATATATTTTGAAGCAGGGCATGTTAGGCATTCTTGACTCTGTAATGGGATTTTCCTTAGCACCAGTAAAGGATAAAAATTAAAAAACATCAAATTTAATTATTATGTATTATAAAATTTTGAAATTGTAAACCATAAGATTTTACTGGTCTTCTTTCCATTAACATCTACCAAATCACCTATGCATAGGGCTATAAGTGAAATATCCTCAATTAGAAAAAAGTTTTCTTTATTTCTTGTACTCTTTTTTTACGCTGACAAACTTGATTCAATTTACATTTACATTTGCGTGCATACTGGCTTTTTCTGTTACAGTTCCGGAGTAAAATATTAAAGCAGAAAAATTACGGAAATCATGAAACAAATTATAACGCCATTATATTCTCGTATATATATGAAGTAATTATATGAAGTTTTCAACAATTCTCATTCGAAACCATTATTTATAAATGTTTTATTAATTCAAATTTCTAATTAATTGATGAATAACAATAAAAAAATGTTAATAAATTCCTTTTGCTAAACAATTAAGTGGTAAATATCAGGAAAAATTGATCCAAGATATACTATTAAATTTAATTAGTTCCGAATATCAGTATGTGTTTATAGTTGTCGAGCAGATATCAGATAATTTTAAGATAAAAAATAATGTTTTTCTCATTTTTGCACTGGTTCATTATATCAGAAAATTTAGTTGCATAGACATTTTCAGCCCTAGGTGTTTATCTTTATATCCTACGCAAAATCCTGTTTTATTATCTTAGTATCCTACGCAATTATAGTGAATGAAAAATAACTTATCTAAGTCCTTCTCTGAAGTCTCGGAAAGTTTTCAGTTGGGAAGACTAATTTGTTTCAGGGATTTAGTTTGCTTATGTAAAAGTCTGGGAAAAACAGGACTTCCTAGTATTCTGGATTTCGTAAATAGTAACTGTCTTTCATCTAGAAGGCAATTTGAATTCTGTCATTTAATTTTTTTGCATCTATTTCAACTATTTATTCGTCATATATTTATTTTTCATGCTATTTAGTAAAATTTAAAGTATTTTTCTTTAATTTCTTACATGTAAACTTTAGAAATTAGAAATTATTCAGAGCTTATTAAAATAGAATATGTCTTTTCAAGACAATGGAAAATGGTTTCATTTTATTTATTAACCCAAACCCGAGGGAATAGGAAAAAAGCCATTTTAAAATTCCTTGGAATATGTGAGCTTTTTAATAGATATTATCAATGTTGAAAATGAAACTTACTTTGGGCTTATGTAAGACTTTTTTTTATTCATTGAGGATTGAAAGATTAATTATATGTGTATTTTAGTAGTTAATTTATTTTTTTTCATTTTTAAAAATGAAATAAATGAGCCAAATTTAGAGTTGGTTTGCGGCATAGTAAGGGTAAATGTAAAGGGTTAATTATATACACATCATTAATAAATAATGGGGTAATAAATGATTAATATATAATTTTTTTTAGCTTAAAAAATCGAGGCCTTTATAAAATAAAAATTAAAAATGTATGTAACGAAATATGTGCATTTTTGATGTCTACTGAAAATAAATAAAATGCATCATTTATTTTAATATTCGTCCTAAAATACTCAACTCTATTGTAAACAAATTACGGAATTATTTTACCATTTCCTTCTAATTCAAGTACATTTTGATGTTTCATCACCTTTTATCACTGGATGTAAAAATAAAATTTTCAAAATAAAAACTTAATTTTCTGATTTGCTCTCTACATACACCATATTCATGTTCACCTCAAAGCTTTTGATAATTATCATAAAGCTCATAATTTTGGATTACAGATAATGTTCAACCTAAATGCTCATAAAATCCCGTCTATCATTAAATACGTCAGTAATATATTCATTATTACCCATTTTACATTGGATTTACTCTATACAACCAGCTGAACTTGGGCTCCTGGCGTCGGTCAAACATGAATTACAGGTTATCGGGTATACTATATCCTTAATGTATTAAGCATTCAGTTGCATAATTCTAAATCAATCTGATTTCCGGCTGAACACTCCAAAGTTATACACTATATAAGATGCAACAGAGAAGGCGCATATTAGTAAGTGTGACAGATTCTTGTATGCAACATAATTAAAGAGGATTAATTAAAGGAAAATCACAGAAAGACTTTTTGTATCGTAGATAAAATTTCCACGATTTGGTTGGTAACGACTGATGTTTAGAGATAAATGAAGAAATATTTGTTGCTGCGTTATATGCCTTTCAACTGAAATAATATTTAAATGAAGAAAGCAGCTAAAATATTTCGTTAATTTTCTTACGAAGGAACCAAATTTTTCTGAAGGTAAAACACTTTGAATGGTAATAGGTAATATCTAATAATATTATAATAATCTATATATATATAACTCAACTTCGGTTTTTAAGTTGTTCATGATTGTTTCAGCATAATTTCCGAACGGTTAAGCCAATTTTGATGAAACATGGTTCACACGTACCTCATTAGCGCACTTGAAGTACTGTAGGAGTAAATATGATGTAACATAGTCCCTCAGAATAGGTCGGGACAAAGTGTCCAAAATGCATGTAACAAATAGGCCGACTGACATGCTTGACAATTTTAATTAAACTTGAAACACATACATCTAATAATCCAACCAAAAATACTATTGGGGTAAATAAACACTAATTCATTGAGAGAGAGTATTGTGGAGCTAAGTCTTTTAAACACCTCCAATAATTGGGCCAATTGGCATGAAATTCGATATAGTTGGACAATTTAGATGACACTGGGTCATATATTCCTCATAGGCTGACCGAATATTCAATGTAAAATTTGAGTTCATGCCCCTTCTTTACATGCTCGAAGTTCAAAGAAAATCCACCCAGCCTTTCTGGAAAAAATGTGCAATCTCCAAACTGTTCACATTATTCTGTCATCCACCTGTATATGTAGCATTTTTAAATATACTTTAGAATTTGTTGTTTTAATGGGTAGTTTCTCTACCTCATGAATTTTGCAGCACAGACAAAGATTGCTCTTGTATCTGTAAACCCCAGCCAACCCTCGATGGATAATATCACAGTTTTTCGATTTTTCCTTTTAAGAACTCTGCGACGAAAAATTGCTGTTTCTATAAACACTAAATCTTTGCCTGTGTGAGATCATAGTCACTAATAATATCTATTTCTTATCCTCAAAATTCACCAAAATCTTAACCTGGGAATGTCGATATATATTTAAAATTTCTGATATACTATTTTCCGTTGCCGTGATCTTCTGATAGATTAGGTTAACGTCCCATTTTGAAGCAACGCGAGGGCATTTAGGGACGGACCTCGTAATTTTGAACCGCGGTCGGATGACGAGGACGACACCTGAGCTGGCACCGCCTCTCCAAACTTCCGCGCCACACCAACGGGAGAACGTTTGGCCACTACCTATGATTCAGGATGCGACAGGTCCCATACACGGCACATCTTCAGTCTAATCGTGTTTTCGAACCTGCGACCCTCAGGTCCCGAGGTCAAGACCTTATCACTAGGCCAACGCGGCTTGATCTTTTGATTGGATAACTTATATGAGGAGCCTACGAGACATGAATTCACTGAAGTTTTAACACGAACGTCAACTTGGACATGCTAAATCTATCATGGGCAAATGTTCTGCATTAAGTTTAGTTTAATTTAGTTTAGTTTAGTTATATTAACGCCCCGTTTTGAAGCAACACGGGGGCTATTGATCTTCTGCTAGAGTGCGTCTTAGAAATTGATTTGATATGCGACGCATGTATCATACTCGCCATCTAATCACAGCTCAAGATTTCAAGTAATTAAGCTTAAGTATGTTAGTCTTTCAACATAGTTTGTAATTTTTCAACAAAGAAGTTTATGAATTGCAGGTAAGCAGAATTTAACCCTCTGACACCGAGCGAGGTGGTTCCGGGCGGTATAAAAATTTCCCTTTAACAGCGAAGAAGGCTGGTCTGAGGCTGATGGCTTATTTTGAGGGGAGGGGAGGTTTTGAGATCGCTTAGGAGATAAGGGCGGTAGGGAGAATTATCCTTGCAAACCGCATCCCATTTCCGTGCGCCTTAAGGGTTATAGCAGGGGGTGGGGTCGGGTTCAAAATGACCACGCAGGTTGGGAGAGTTCAATTCATGTCGCTTCCTCCCAAAAGGTCCTGGTTTTAAAGGAACTAGAAGAAAAAAGTCGCCACGGGTTTAAAGAGTTAGAATGCATTAAATAGTAAGATACTTTCCTAGCAAAGAAAACACTTGATATGGTCATAGTCTCACATGTACGAATATTAAATCAGCAATTTGAAGAAGGAAACAAGAGCCAAAAAATAAATAAATAAATCGAAACGCACACAACGTGCACAAAACGTGTTATCATGCTGACTCTCATTGTTAGCTGTAAAAGAAAGGAACGAAAATCACCAAGTAAACCACTGATGTAAAGAATCCCATATAAGAAATTGGTCAGAAAACAATTTAAAATGAAGATAGGAAGCTTTTTCTTTATTTACCCGAGAAACAGTTTTTGGATTCGTTCAGTTCTTCAAACTTCGGATGCAATTTAAAATGTGTTCATCGGAATTCGATGGATATAAAAAGGCAACCACCTAATAGTTGGCTACATTAATATGAACTGAAAAAGTAGGAATGACTTAGATGTATTTATAGCAGGCTAGAAGTGCCTTCAGTTCCTTTAAGACCATTTCCAGATTAGAATTTGTGTATTGAATATTGAAACGAGCAATGAAGTATGCTTAAAACATTTTAAATTGCATGGTATACAAAATATGAAATAAAATTATTAATATGAAAGCAATTCATCGCTTACGACTTTTAGTGCAATGTCTGTGCTTTCATCAGATCCCTATTCTAGGAGATCTTGCTTTCCTATTGTCAGAAAGCCGAAATTCAATCAGTTGTAATGTGATTTTGTTCGGAGATTGAACTTGTAATCACAGGACTGACCAAATTAAATTACTATTCAGACTGAAGCCAGACATTACTCCGAGACAAATGCGTATTGGGAAAACTATCAGCTATTGGGCAGAAGTTCCCTTCAAGTAATTTTCTTCAATACACTGAAAGGCAAAATCATGTAATTGAATGGGAAACGACTATTTAATCCCTGGCATGGATCTTAGTAAAGTATGTATATTTTTCAAAGGTTTATATTCCCCTTTACAGTATCCACCTAGAAGATAATTTGAAATCAACCAGAGGACTCTGTGAACACATTTGTCTGTAAAAATACAATAAAATTCTTCAGCTTAAGCATGAGGCAAAAGGATAATTGTTGCAACTTTTTATAAAACATTCCATTCGATGAACTTCGAAAGGACTTTTATTCAATATAAGATTCAATTATCATTACAAATTATTATACTAATTATCCAAAGCAGAGATATAATCATTACAATTTTAAAATTTACAAAGGAAAGAATAAATATAAGATTCGCAATTAATTTTTGATTTTATGAAGAACTTTTTTTGTATGTAAAAGATGCTTTCAAATAATGAAGAGTACAAGAAAAAATATAAACAGAAGCTTAAATTTAAAACTTGATCTAAGCCCCAAATCTTCTTCGCTATGTTGTGTACTCTTTAAATTTGTACTGCTTTTATTTAATAACGCACTTAAAGTGGTATTTCTCCAGAACTAAAAAAAATGAGAAGTTTGTAAATGTTACACATGAATAGCAGAGCCGATTAGTAAGAATATGGATATTGTCATAAGTTATTTAATGCTTAAATTATTTTATATCACCATATTCCCGCAAAAAACAGGAGTGCGGAAAGAAATTTCTAACATTTTTGAATGACAAAAAGCAAATGATTTATATTTATGAAAAGCGTTATCTCTATAGGACTGCTTTGATAACTTTTGCAATTAACACTTACCTTTTAAGAAAACAATACTTAGAAAGCATATGGAAATTTTTATAAGGAAATTATTGTTAAACTTTATTTTTAAGATAGTTATGTTTATATAAGAAAACAGATGTATGGAAAAGGAAAGAGTTTTCTATTCTTCTTAAAATTTTCCTGGTAATAAAATTATATCTATGACGCATGACGACTATATAAGAATATTTAGATATATTGCGCATTTGCCTTTTCAGGGAACGAAAAATTCTATAATACTAAGTTTATTATATTATAAATATTTCCATATAAAATTTGTAATTAACAACTACCAATTTTATTTATGTCATGGACATAAAAAGAAAGTCTAAAAATTATATTTAAATGCATTCGATAACTTTTGGCAAAAATCACTCCCAGTTGTCAAATCAGCAATCCTTGTATAACGAATTACGTATGAGTACTCGAAAGAAAAATAACTTAAATTAACATCAAGAAATTTTTTAAAAAATTATTTCGCGATTCCGGAGGCTAATATATTTTGCAAGTCACTCCATCTTGTATAATAAATAACGTTAAGAGTGCGCAATGCCATAAATTACAGTGAAAAATAAATGAAAGTCTCTAAGTTTTAAAATTTATTCCCACAAATGTAGAGTATTTTCAAACCAGAAAGTTCTACAACCATTAGGACCTGACGGAGTAAATATTTTAAGCTGCAGTAAGATAGGCGTGATGTATTGTTCCAGTCAGACTTTGTCAGCTTGCAAACATCCTAGAGAAAATCCGTCACATTCAGTTTGCTGACTCTTCGGTTTTAGTTACAGACTCCAAACTTCGAAAAACGACAAGCGACTTTTTCTCGTAACAGAGTAAAGATTACGTGAAGAGATTTGTGATGAAATTCGACTTCAAATTTTAAGTAAGAGCTGCAATAAGATTGAGCTAAAAATTAACTCTAATATCTGATAATGCTCATAAAATTAATGAAACGAAATCGAACCATTTCATGGAAATAGAGTAAATGTGAACTCAGATTTTAAAAAATAGCTTTGAGGTTAAAACTCATTACTTGGCACTAGAGGTTATAAGAAAATGGTAAATATTCTCAAAAAGAACTGGAAATTGTAAAATTTTAAAAAAATTAGTATAATTATTATTAAATTCTTTTAAATCGAACTTCACATCTACACCCTTTTCATCAATTTTTGACATTTTTTTAAAAGGCAATATTTAGGTAAATTAAGTAGCAATTTGTTTCCATTCAGAGCTAATAACCTTTTATGAAACTTTAAATGATCGATTTTTAAATCGGTTTGGTACCTTTGTGTCAGGAAACAACTGTTTCCTCGACAAAAACTATCCCAGTGTATTCTTACTCGAAGAACTCTATTCGTTCGTGCCACTTTGTTATTTGTGGGCAAAAAAGTTCTTGTAGAAAACAGTTCACTTAAACGGATGCTCTCTCAGGTTTTATTCAAGAATATTTTTAGACGTTAGATACCCTTTTCGAGATCCAATAGTTAACCAATGTGCCTCTATCTTTATTACGATTTTCTGTCATCCTCTCTAAACTATCAATTATTTCATGCTCCAAACAAAATTCATTTGGCATATTAACGGCTCGAGGGGCAAAAACAACTGCTTAGCTTTCCTTCTTGTCCAGTGTCTAATTCATGGACAATTCATTTATTACATTGCAATATGTTAGTACCATGAACTACAGTGCGAAATTATGATCAAATTTTCCATTTATATCTGAGGTGGTATCCCTCTATAATCAGGGTGTATCAAAAAGAATAACCCGATTTTGAACCTTAATATTTTTAAAGGAAACATACAAAAGTAATGGAAAAAGTGCAAAACATTCAAAAAGTATTAAAGTTTCATCAATGGTATTATAGATGTTCTATGTGTCCACGTCTAGCAGCACGTATAACAGCAAGACGGTAACTAAATTCGTCCCACACTTTCTGCAAGGTGATGGAATTGACTGATGTCACTGTTCCTAATATCTTGTATTTTAAGCCTCCGATGTTTGTGGGTAACGGTCAATACCAAAAAGCAGACGAAAAGCACGCTGCACTGCAATTACCGACTTAGTCTTGCTAAACTGAAGAACGCAAAATGCCTTCTGTTGAGAGGAAGCGATCTTCTCAACAGACCGAGTTAATTCCCGATTTCTCCGTCTTCCACACACGGAAAGCCATCTAATGGCGATTCCTTAAAACTCTAGGCCACGCCTCGTCTAAAGATATAACTTTCATTCACTAGAACTTCGTCATTACATAAATATAACAATTAGAATCGGGCCTTTCTTTTTGATACACCCTGTATTTTGAGTTTTTCGTAGCATGGTACGATCTAGTTTGGTTTAGTTACGTTCACATCTCGTTTTGAAGTAATGCGTGCACTATAATTTGACAGATATCATAATTTCGAGCCGTGTATAGACGACTAGATTACTTAAACCAATACCCCGTCTAAGTCTCGACACCACACCACCAGGAGGCCATTTGACGTTAGGTTTAGAGTGCACCAGGACTACATACTTCTTCAACGGAATAGGCTCCCGTTGCTGGAAACTTGCGATTCTTAAGCTGAGATTTTAGTAAAACGCATACATGGCACTAAAGCAAGATTTGGTTTGTACGTCATTAAAATCGAAAATCAATCCCTAATAGATTATGTATAAGCAAGGAATTCTATATTATTTTATATGAATATATTCATTTTTTCCTTAAAATTTGGTTAAAAGTGTGGTTTTATGGATTATTGGTACTGTGAAGAAATGAAGTACTTTATGCTGGCAGTCAAGAAAGTAGAAAAGTATACGTTTGAAGTGGAATTTGAATTATTAAAAGTCACTCACAACACAAACATGAGAATCATAAAGAAATTACAAAGTTTTCTCAAGCTACAGCTTTTCAAGATTAATATTAAAAAAAGTAATTTTACTAAAGAAATTCATAATGTTGAACTCTTATTATTATGATATATACGTATTTCGCAGATGAAGAATTCTTCCTGACTTTATTTTATTTCGGGGAGGGGATGGACAGACGCTGTCAAACCCCTCAAAAGATTACAGAATTACAGCATCATGATTCACCTTCCGGTTCGTTATTTGTAACTTGTATCTATAGCATAAAATTGGCTATTCAACTCATTTTCTTCATATGAATCAAGAGAATGTATATCTGTGATTATAGTTGAATCATTCTTCCCCTTTGGCATTTAGAAATGGCCAACCTTTTCAATGGCACATTCATGGATGTCTCTCTCTTTGAAGACTTCAGAGCAATATTGGCCATACAGATTTTATAAGTAAAACCTTACTCTATTCCTCCATTTCTAGAAAGGGAAGGAAGAGACAGTTGTTATCAATGTATGCCGCTATAATTATACATTTTCAACAAAGAAATTGTACATAAAACATCCCAAATTCGGAATGCTAATTATCGTTTTAATTAAATCTTAACGCATGAATTTTTATATCTCTCAGCAGATTTTCCAAGAATATATTCTGTACTTCAATTTATGCTTTCGAAATGCTAATTATTGATATAGTTAAATCTTGAAGCATGAATGTTGTTATATCTGAGCAAGTTTTCCAAGAATATGTTCTGTAATTCAATTTATTTATAATAAACTCTGCCTTAGATTTCTTTCAAATGGAACGCAAAGTGGACACGTGGGGCTGGATAGATAACTAAGTATGTTTAGTTTAATGGAATGTCTATTTATTTCAGCTAATGAGAGCTGCTACGAGAGGCGAGTATATTTTGATTTTCGATTTATACAAAGGTGAATATTATTCCCAGAAGATAAATATCTTTCATTTGTCGATAGGTGCTTTGAAAATGCATTTCCATTTCTACAGTTATTAAGTTATTTGGGAAGTTTCCTTCAGACGATGATTCAAATTTGAATGCAACGGAAATATTCCAGTAAGGACACTATCAATGAAAGAAATGACTCTTAGAATGAACAAAAATCATAATTGCAATTAAATGACTATCTGCATGTATTGAAATTACCCATAAAGTATTACTTGCCTTCAGAAATTCCACTAAAAAATATCAGGTCACTATTTTATCAAGCACATTTATACGCCAAATATTTCAAGTGTATCATTAAAATATTTTATTTTCCTGTGCTTTGAAATATGCATAAATTTTTAGTTTTTGTATAAATGATTATTATAAGGGCATTTAAATAAGACTATTGCTTATAATTTTGAAAAGTGTATCGACACAAAAACAAGCAACATTTCAAAAATAATTTTAGAAAATTCCAGTTCACTATTTTGAGGTGCTATATTTCTTTTCACATGTCAGAAACATTCAAGTGCCCTCAAATCCACTATTAACAATTACCGTGGACAAATACGGGAAATTTTTTTCTAAAAAGGCGGGGTATACGTCATCGCACCACCTTCCAAGGGGTAATAATAACAGTTTGCTGTATTCCACAAATGATATAACAGTTTTTTGCACATATTTTAGAACAGTTCTATGCACCTTCCGGTGATGATTCTGCACAATTCTTCCTGCTGCAGACAGTTTTAATCTACTAATCTCAATCATGAAAGTTTTACAAATGAATTATTGATTTATTTTAGAACTTATAAAGATACATTTATAATATTCATTATAGGGGTCAATAAAAACTTATGGTGTTAAAAAGAATCAAGACAATCGAAATAATATTATACATCAATAATCACTTTGACAAGGATGTAAATACAAAATATCAAAAAGGCCATTAAAATTAAAAAAAATATCTTAATAATAGTAGAGATTCATAGCGATCGAATAAGTAACAAAGTATTTTCTTTTATGAGACAAATTATGCATATAGTTACGCCATGTACCGTCTTTCACTTGAAAGAAAGGAGGCACAAATGATGAAGCCGGTTCCTTGGATTAAAATAATATAATGTGATGTCAATTATTTATAGTAAACAGTTACAAATCCAAATATGTGAAGTCATACGCTCATATAACTCAATCACAATAGCGCGCGAACTATACAAAAGATAGCAAGGCTCACTAGGCTTAACGGCGTTGGATATTGACCAATTTTGGTATTGAACTTCAGAACAGCTGTCCTACTTTTATAGTCTGGCAAGGTGAAGAATCGAACTTTCTAGAAAATTCGCCGTATCTCGAGAACCAAGCTTCGTCAATACTCGAGACGAAGCCTCGAGACTTCACGATTCCCAAACAAGTATTTGCCGCCAAATTTGTTCTTCAAGTCCCGAAATTTCCGCAACAATTTTTATTACGAAGAAAATATCGAATAAGAAACTCATTCTTCTACGGTCCCGATGAAAAATATCTCAGATATTGCAATTATTCATATGAGTTAGTGAGGATGGTCTAAGCACCAAAAGATTTTACCTGAATAACTATCTAATTTTTCAACACAAGAAAATTGCTATTAAATAATAATTGAAATAAAAGAAAAATATTTTTAAATATTATAAAAGAAGAAAGTTTGATCCAAATTTTATGAAATGAACTTTAAAAATAAAGGAAAATGGACAAAATGTTTTAATTTGGTATCTTATAGTAGAGAAGATTTCTCACAATGATCAAAGCATATCTTTATATCTAATAGTATTTCGTACGTTGAGGCAATCGATTTTATTTCGTTTCTGTTGTTAAGAACTGACAGTGATACCAGTCTGGGGCTCGATAGGGGAATGTCGGGTAAGATGGCGACCTTAAGCTTTGGGGAGTTTTCCTGGCTTCAATATTCATTGCAGGAGGATTATTATTTAGGCAAAATCTTCATTCAACTCTTTACTTTAATGAGATATTTTTTTAAATTTTTATTTTCAAATTTGAGACTCCAAAATTTCATTTTAGAAAAATTATTAGTTTTCGTCGTCTTACCCAACTGTGTGGGTAACATGACGAACGGTGTTGGGTAAGATGGCGCACAGAGATAACAATTTAATTCAACATCATATGCTATCAAAAAACTATTTAAAACTGTTGAGATCACATCTTTATCATAACAAATTGCATATACAAAAAACAAACATAATCGGACTAAAGTAGCAGTATAAAACAAATGAAATATTAGTAATCGAAATTTTAGATTCAAACCTTAAGAAATGAAATCAATTTAAA
The DNA here is from genome assembly GCA_013235015.1 of Araneus ventricosus. NCBI lineage: Eukaryota > Metazoa > Arthropoda > Arachnida > Araneae > Araneidae > Araneus > Araneus ventricosus. Next base: position 3,083,454 of record BGPR01000019.1, on the reverse strand, counting down.
AAATCGCATCGCCATGGGCTTGGATTTTGTCCCAGCTATTACAGGTGGAATGGGGCCACAGCTGCACATAAAACATTGGAATCCCAATTCTATTTTTCCTTGCTCTCTGCAAATGATGCATTCTTCATTATCGAGGTCCACTGGGTCCAGACTCTCATCAGCGTAAACGTAAGGAAATTCAAATGAATGAGTTGAGTCTTATGATTCAGATCATTAGAAGTCGAGGTGTCGCTTAGCTACTTTATTCTTTTTTTGAAGAATTTTTTACAGGTTTGTTGCTTTTAGTCTTATTAAACTCAGCCTTCTTCGACTGTCACAGTTTTGGTTTGTCTTCTTTTTCCTCTTTCTCCTTTTTTAATGAGATTCTCATTTCTCACTGGAGTGCCAGTGAGGTGCATGAAGGGGAAGTGGCAGTCAAGTAGCACAACGAGCTCGTGAATTAGGAGTTCTTCATCTTACCCTCCACCCAATTCGTCATCTTACCCGTCTTCGCCGTTTTTATTTCAAAAAAACATTGAAGGATATCAGATAATCAGAAAAATTAAAATAATACATCATTGAATACGTTTTGATTAGTTCTTTAAGAATATCACATATATAAATAAAAAAAATTTACTCCATGAACGCTATCCCTTACCAAACAGCAATCAAAAGTTACATAGGAACAACTCAAAGACACAATACCGAGTACTGTGAATCACACTAATGGCGGGGTGGAATCTTTTGGTGTGACACGGGAAGCTGGTCGCTATAGGTTTCTGATGATGCAGAATCGGGTTATTCATGAAGGATAATTTTCGAGGAAAACCAAATTCGTCATCCTACACTCTTTATTCGTCTTACCCGACTCTCCCCTATAAAATAATGATTTTGATTTTATGACATGATATTAAAAAATTATGAAAATGCGATCAAACGATTCAATTTGACATCTTATAGTTCAGAAAATTGCTTACAATCATCAAAGAATATCTTGAGGTATAATAGCATTTCATACGTGGAGGCAATCGATATTACTTCATTTTTATTGACAAGAACTGACAGTGATACCACTATGGGACTAGGTATAGCATCATATTTGAGAAAGGAATATCAGAGAAACAGGAAAGTATATTCTCCTTACAGAAATCTCATCGATCTTGTCAAAGACGTAGTGAAGAGAAAGTTATATTTGAAATAATGGAAATCTTGGGAAGTTCAGGAAATGAGAAACTGGCATTTCACAGAAGTGGAAGCGACACTCAAACGAATCAATAGTAACCCTAAAAGATTCATATAGAAACATATCGATGACAATGTTTTTTCCGAAGAATATTTTAACAAAGATTTTGGAAAGTGTCAGGAGGATTTGTATAAAAAAAAATCACAAAAACTTTACTTAACTCATTTCATCAATTCCAAATTTTCAACAGATTCCATTTTTGTAATATTTGCTACATATTTCTTAAAAATTCTTAAATTTTCGATAAATTTAACAGTACATTTAACAAACACAGAAATGAATTAATACTTATGCTTGATGAATAATTGGAACAGAACTGCGTTTAATAATATTTGAATATGAAAAGTTGACAACAAGGCACGTTCAATATCATTTGCAAGAAAGTAATTGAAATATTAGAACAAAATTTTAGCTTGTTATCCCTAAAATAAATAGAACTTAATAGGTACGACAATATGTTTCTCTGATGTCAGCCTGAATTCCAATGTGCTGTAGGTATTTTAAAAGGGACCAAGTGATAATTTTTCCCAAGAAAAATTCGATTGGGATTTGTTGCTGCAATCGACTTCGAGATGAAGAATAAGTGGAAATGCTGTTGAAAGCTTGGTTTAAGCTGGGTTATTTCTCATCACAAAATATAACAATCGTTGGTCATAGGTCTTTACTTCGATAAGTAAAAAAGTTGAAATGAGCTATGAAATATTTCTGGAATCGGATTTTATTTCTTTGAATTAGGTTGGTCCAAAATAATTCATTACGAATTGGATCTAGGAAGTTGGTGATTTTTTCCAAGGAGTGAATGCGATCGATGTTAGGAAGAATTTATATCAAGAGGGTTGGCGTAATTCTTTTCTTGAACTCAATATGTCATGATTACATGAGATGAATAAAGAAAAATTTGGAGTAATAGAAAATGCTTCATGAAAATTGCTTCTGCATCTTGCTGCTAAAGGGAAAGAGCACCGTCTTTTAAAATGCACATTTTCTCATTTAAAATAAATAAGTATTTTCTCTGATAAATCATTAATTGAATTTATTTCAGTTGATAAACATCGTTTTTCAGGCTGTACGAGGGTTATTTTGAGACTCACATCGCAATTTTGTTTCATAGTCAGATGATGAAGATAACTTAGACAGCATCCCATTGTCTAGATTTATACACCACAATAATGGAGAACATTTGACGTAATTCATAGATAACGTATACCAGGCCCAATCACTAAGCACATCTTCTGTATGATAATGACGACCATAGTAAAGAAGTTAACTGTTAATCAATGAGCTTTCTTTAGAGGGAAAGTGGCAGAAAAGTTTCAAATATGCACAATGGCTTGCAATAAACTTATGTACCTACCATATGAGGATTCTGTTGTTTGAGATCAGTTGATTGATGCGAGAAAACAACTTATACAACTGCAAACTTATTTATTTTATTATTTTTGTTAGCACAAAATAAAATTTCCTTAACGACGTAAAGAATAAAACAACGTATTTTTGACAGCCATGCACTTTAGAATTCGGCAATGCTAACATCAACAATATGAACATACAGGGTGATCCAAATTAAACAGGAGGTGTTTAGACCTCTCTGTAGGGAAAAAAATACTTGGCCAATTTCACCCAAATTTCGAACACACGCTCTACTGAGTATGGGGTTTCGATTTCTGAAAGAAAAGAAATTAGTTCATATTTCGGCAGCTAGAGGATAAAATGACGCTGAGAAGCAGGCAATTTACACATTTCTTAACATGCGCAACATCATTTACCTATATAAGGAGTCCTGAAGCATCTTTTCACCAAACGAGGACTCCGTCATGAAACTGATTTTACCAAATCGCGCGTTACTTGCTAAGCTGTTTTATGAACAGTAACCCCGCATCGCGTTACTGTTCAAACATTATTACTGGAAAACTTTTCTGATGACAGAGTAATTAGCAGATCATTTTCAACGACTTGGCCGCTTTGTCAGTTTTGACTGTGGAGATAGTTAAAGGCAATGTTCCGAACTTAGCTGTCTTAAAAGACAGAGTTTCGCAACATGTATTCCACTTCCAAGCGAATGAGTTCCTTTGCAATGGAATTGCTGCGCATCGAATGCAATTTCTTGAGCAAAGAGACTAAGGGCATATCGAGCCGTATCTGTGATGATAGGGTGGTTCCACATGTGATAGCAATAAAGTTATTGCACAAATCCTTTTTTAGTCGGCCTGTCTAATTTGTGGTTAATTTCACGTCATTGCAATAAAAGTTATTGCATGTTAAAACACTTTTTCGCTGCTGATATTTATTCCGACTTCACATGAGAGTGCACATTGACGCTTGTTGTTTGATATGTTAAGAAATATGTAAATTACCTGCTCCGCAACGCCATTTCATCCCCTAGCGTGCCAAATATGAACTAATTTTTTTTCTTTCAGAAATCGAAACCCCTTACTTAGGAGCGCATGTGTACGAAATTTTGGGTAAATTGACCACGTATTTTTCCCTACAGAGAGGTCTAAACACCTCCTGTTTAATTGGGATCATCCTCTATATCAGTTTCAGAAAAGTAAATGAAATCGAATTACTAGTTCTTAATATAAATTTGATTGTCAATTTTAGTATAGTCCATAATAGTAGAACGTCAAATAATGTCAGAACTGACTATAATTCATCAACGCTAGAAAAATGTAACAAAAATATAGACAAATATATTTAAAACTTCAGATGAGTTGGGGGAAGTACGATTTCTTTAAAAAATTTTGTTTGCTGAAACATAGATTTAAATTTATTTAAACTTTGTCTAAATTAGATTGAATGATTTAAAAAAATATTTCCTACTGCAAACATTAATTTTTTTTTAATATTTGAAATTTAGAAAGCGTGAAAATTCATGAAATTTAAGTTTCTTCAAACAAGCTTATGCTTTTCATGGGAAATAGTTTCTAGTCATTTAGTTTTTTTCTGAAATTTACTGAAAAAAATATTAACAAAATAATAATAATTTGTATACAAGTTAAAAAAGTCAGTTAATTCTTGAAATTTATTTCAACGTAACGCTTCCAAAATTCCCTTAGTCACAACAAAGTAAATTATAACGTTTTACGGCATTAACCTCTTGTATTAAATTTTGATAAATTACTTTCTAAAATAACAAATACCAGGGAAACTGAAGATTCTCTGAAGAATTTCTGAAACCCTACTGAAATGTTATTTTAAGTTATTTTTCTTTTAAATGCACACTAAGCACCTTTTTCGCTGACTTTTAAAACTTCACCCATGCGCAGAGCTTTCAGGTTACATAGCTAAGAGCATTTTCACATCACAAATAGTATTTTGCTCCACTTTTAGTTAAGTAAGATTTATTCTGAAACTTAAAAGAATTTCCACCTTTTTACCTTCAAGGAGGAAATTCTTCCATAAAAAAATTTCTGTCGTGCATTGATGTTTTTTTTAAACGCCACTTGAATTTTTATTGAAGTAGGATTTTCTGATTATTTTGTTTTTGTATTTTAAAGAATATTTCTCTATAAAACTTGCAGTTTTCCGTTTCCATCTCTCCTTACTTGCAGACAGTACTTCTTTGATTTTACACTGTTTTGAAACATCTAAAATATTATATCTAGTAAAGCCGAAAGTATTTTTCCATCATATTTTCTGTTCTCAAATTCAACTGAGGATTTGAATAACATTAATATAACTAAGGTTTTCTTAGTTTTTAATTCAATGTGCAGTATGTTATTGTACTTAATATCAGTCTATACCTCCATCTGCCGTCCTGTTCATTAAGTGCTGGATAAAAATACGTTTCCTAATTACATTTTATAAAAGATATTCTGAGATTTTATAAAAATTAAATACGGAGTTGTTCTATATGGGCATAAAAAATATTAAAAAAATCACAGTTGCCTAGTTGTCCTTGCTGTAAAAAGTGATGAGCAGATTACTTCAATACCATGCAATTTTACCCAGTCGAGAAAGCCTGAAAGCTGATGCAATCATTTTTCAGTCATATCAAATGAAAAGAAAATACTTGAAGTACAAAGGAAAATATTTAAAATACTGTATGAAACGAGTAGTTCGATTTCATATAATAGTGCGATAAATACCTGGGGCTTTT
>BGPR01000019.1:2993451-3078123 GCA_013235015.1 Araneus ventricosus | reverse complement strand
GAGTAGTTCGATTTCATATAATAGTGCGATAAATACCTGGGGCTTTTGAAGTAGTATCCCTCAATTTTATTACGGAATCATTCCAATCACCACTGCGTCCCGTGCTACTGCGAAGTGATACCCTTTACCTGAATATTGAAAATAAAATTTAGGACAAAATATTACAAAACTCCACCAATATCAGTACTTTAATCTTATCATACCATAAACTCCTACTGGGGATCACCGTGAATTCACGGCTGAGAAGCCGCCTGATAAGTAAGCGGGTTTTTGCTTCCGTTGTGGGTATAGTAATGGTGGTGTGGCTCTTAGGGCTCATCTCCGATCACGGGTCGTACCCGGTAAACCGGGGAGGTCGTCGCATTAGCCGCTTGTAATGAGGGTTATTATGCGGGGCCAGATGTCTATCGTGGCGGCCGGTTATTCTTACAAACCCGTGTGGCTCGTGCTGAGATGGGGCAATTCTTGTGTGATTATCGTACCATAAAGAGAAACCTCCGCGCTTCTGTAGTGTCTGGAGTCCCATGCCTATTCAACCGGTTCAGTTGCCGTAATGGCATCAGATACGGGGGCATGGGGCGGCGTTCTGTAGTGTCAGGATTGGCTGAATGACCCAGCAGCCTCGGACAATATTCGGGCACTGTGGGCGGCGCATAATAGCCTCCATTACGAGCAGGGCATGTAATGACACCTCAGACAAAGGTGCGACTCTCCACCATTAACACAATCATTTTTCTACTTACCAGAGCAACGGAAACCTGCTTTCTTATACGGCAGCTTCTCATCCCCATATTTGAGATGTTCCCCGACGGAATTATATTTTAACATATGATTAAAAAAGTGTGAGTAATCCCGACTTTTCCTAAATGGAATTATTTATTTTGCAACTATTTGGAAATAAATCTCAACTTTTGTTTGATTTCCGTATTTAAAAACTGAATCTTTCATGAAGAACTGATTGTGTCATAACTCATCTGTAATTAGTTTTTTAGATTTCTCTTCTTGCCTAGGCTTTCCCATTCTTGTAAGTTCATTCTGCTGTATTCAAGAATCAAATACTCTTCTTAATGTACTAACAAGTTCGGAAATCCATAAAATAAAGAAATGGAAGCTCTCAAGGCTGTTTTATTGCTATCACAATCACGACAAATCATACACAAAATATGCTTGTGGAAATGTTCTAATAACCGTAGGATGTAGCCTTAGAAATATTGTCATATCTTTCAACAATTCATTGAAATCTCACTGCCATTGTTAAATTGTTCTTAAAAACTTTTACTTGGAATAACAAAAATGACAAATTAAATTATCTTGTAGATGATAACTCTTCTATGCAGTATTGAAGCATTACTGAAAAAAATCATATAGATTTTCCGAATTAAAAACCCCGAACAGATCTTGAAACTATAGTTGTTTGCATGGACTTAAAAAGAAGGGGAATCTCTCAAGGATGTTACAGCTGAATACACTTCTGAGGGTTAGAAAATACAGAATTTAGTTTAATTATATTAACGTCCCGTTTTGAAGCAACACGAAGGTTATTTCAGACGAACCTCGTAATTTTGAATCCTGGTCAGATGACGAGGATGGTACCTGAGCTGGCAAACCCCTCTCCTAACTTCCTCATCCCACCAAGGGGAGAAATTACAGAGGTAAAAGTGTTAAGGATTCAAGACGAATAACAAAGAGTGATACTCTTCTATTGGTACTTTGTCTTGGGGAAAATAAAAGGTTAAATTATTGCAGTGAAATTATGTAACAATATTTTAAACTGGAACTATCCATGTTGAAAGGAGTTTGTAGGTTGCATGCCCTGTTTACTCCTTACACTCGTCGTATGATATACGAATCAATGTCTCTTTCATCACATTTTTGTAGTGAAATCTGCTTTTCTAAAGTATCACGGACGTAACATATATTTATCACATTTGTATAGCATAATACTAACTGAAGTATTGTATTCTTTGTTACTTGCTTTTAATCACTACTCCTTTTAATCTCTATGTTCTCCTATGACCAGAGTCCAGGGAGATCGGTATCCTATTACAGTGAGCTGCTTCTTGCCTGTAACTATTTCCGTTCGTTTAAGGATGCCAATACCTGAATTCTTCTGCTAGAGAAGAGCGTCTACCAATGAAATGTCCAGATAACGATGACACAAATAATGAGATGTAATACTACAGAGCGCCACTTATTATCTTTAACTATTTCTGTCCGTTTGAGGAAGCCAATACCAGACCTAGAATTCTTCTTCTAAAAAATAGTGTCCAACAATGAAATGTGCAGGTGACGATGAAACAAATAATGAGATATCTTACTACTGTGCGCTACTTCTTGCCTTTAACTATTTCCGGTCGTTTGAGGAAGCCAATACCAGACCAAGAATTCTTCTGCTAAAAAATAGTGTCCAACAATGAAATGTCCAGATGACGATTAAACAAATAATGAGATATCTTACTACAGTGCGCTACTTCTTGCCTTTAACTATTTCCGGTCTTTTGAGAAGCCAATACCAGGCCAAGAATTCTTTTGCTAGAGAATAGTGTCCAACAATGAAATGTCCACATGACAAACCAATGAGATACTTGATATACAATAAAAATCCCCTTCTCAGTGACTAAAACAGATAAAGATGGATTTCTAGCAATTCTCATATTTATAAGAAGCCACCATGGCACAAACAAGATGATTAACAACATCTAAAATGTTTCCTCTAACACGTTTCTCGATGATTGACACTGCGGTTTTACATCAGAATATTTTCGGTTGGTACTGAGATTTTGGCTCAATTAAGCAAGTGAAATTTTCTAATCTCATTAATAATGAATGGAATGATCGAATGACTAACTTGTATCCAGTATTTTTTTAAAGCTTAAAAGTTTCCGCTTTTAATTACTCAAACTGATAAAAGAATTAATATTTCTTGTTCTAAAAGCTTGAATGTAATAAAATAAAATTAACGCAGTCTGTTGCCGAGAACGAAATTGCGCCTTCTGAAATTCTGAAGAATTCTTGCTAGCTTTCAAGACTAAAAAGTATACTAAATATTAAAAATTCCTCTGTTGGTTGTTCGCTTTGTTTCCTCTTCGGTACATGCATAGTAGGGTGGATTGAAAAGTAGAGGAAAAAAATATTTTTTGAAATTCTTTTTGGCATGGGGCGGGAAAGTTGTGTCTTAAGTATATTAGTTTACATATATTTTTTTATTGAAATCCATTCATATCTTCCAGTGCCCCAAAAATAGTTAAAAATGACATTTTTGGGGGGAAATTTATAAAAAATATTTTTAAAATTTCCTTTAGCGCCGGGTAAGAAAGTTTCGTTTTAGGTATATTAGTTTACTTTTTTTTATTATTATTAAAATTCATTCATATCTTCTGGTGGCCCGAAAGTCCCCAAAAAGTTTAAAATTGGCATTTTTACAAATATCTATTAAAAATTGTGAATTAAAGAAAAATATTTGAAAAATTGGCAGATTATTCCAGTATTAAAGTATAAACTTATAAATAATTATAATTTTATAATAAAACATGAAGTATAAATTTAATAGTCAAAGCAATAAATCACAAAACTTATAAAAAGTGAACTTAATCATAGATTTTTTAATTCTATTAGTTTGAAGATTTACATATTTCTAAAGGATGTAATCCTTCTTGGTATTATAATGCTTGATAAGACTTTTTGATTGTATCTATTCAATATGAAGCCGTGTCTCTTCTCTTCTCCATGTACACTTTCGGACGCTTCAGACATCTTTCTACAGCTTGGGTATGGCATGGATATTTTGACCATTCCTCCTTCTAACTTTTACCATGGGTTCTATTTCTTTAAATGGCGCATTCATCAAAAGAGGTGGTTCAAATGTCCAACTCGTTGCCAGTTAATAAGTGAAAAAAATCCTTTGCTTTAAAGTCTATTTTTGTACTTGACAAATTCTTATTCTGATGATCCTCTGTTTTCATTTCTAGCACAAATTAGTTTTCGTAGTGCTAAAGACCTTATATCCTCTCTGTTATCTGTGAGAATTGACAATAGCAAATTTTCTGGGTGACAAAAGAAGCTATTTTGTTGAATAAAAGTGTGTACTATATTTCTTAAATTGGGTTCCAAATATCTAAAAAATGAAATAAGTCTCCAAATATGCAGCGCTCCTTCTTTTATGGAGGGCTTTGTCTTAACATGGAACCATACAGGTTGCGTATACCTTCATAATATATGTTGCAAGAATAATAAGATTATCAGATGGTTTTTCTGTGACCACATACAACCTTAAAATTCTACCTGCAATTGTTAGCCACCTTGAGTGAACAACTGGACCAGGCTTTCTTAATGTCAGGTCAGAAAAACATTCACCGCGTGATATCGGTAGGCAAATATCATATAGATATTGTTAGTCATTGCTGAGAACCATTCTATCTATATTATGTGGCATATTCTCCATACTTATTGAAGAAAAAGGAGCTACATGTAGCTCCTCGTAGGTTTTGATTGCTTTTCCAAGTGGTTGACAAAATTCTTTAGGACCAGTTGTTGCACCATCCAAAGAATTTAGTAGATGACGGAATTGTTTCTTTTATGGTCTTAGCTCCTCCTGTTGCAGCAGTAACATGTCCGATATACACAGGTCGGTTCGTTTACAAGAGTATAATGCTCCTCGTTCGTGGTCTTTGAGTAGTACTTTGTGTCCTTCTTAATTAGCACCTTTTGTGTTGTCTTTTCTCCTTAGTAGACTTTGCAACTGCATTTTAAAGCTTTTTATGCTGTCTACGAATTTTATTCCTATCTACCACATGCGAAGCTTCTCCTTCGTGTATAATTCCAATGTCATGTAGAACAGCACTGGCAAATGAAGTAGCTGTTCTATCTGAAATTCCGTATCAATCACATTCCATTGCTAATGTAGGGAAATCTAAACGATTTTATGATTGATATTCCAAGGTAATTACATCCGTATCTGTATACAAGGACGAAGACATAGTGTTGAGCTCAAGTAGCTCCATTGATTGAGCATGAGCAGCATCAGCATCAGTTTTAACCATTTTACGTTTTATTCTTTTGTCTTCCATCTGTTTTCTTTTCCTTTTATCTTTTTTTCAGTAGCAATTACTTCCACTTCTCCAATAACCATTTTCCTTTCTAATATTCGATCTTTTATAAACAATCGCTCAACAAGTGGAATTTTCATATCTTTTTGGAATTTATATGTATCGAAATTTGTACACTTACAAAATGTGATATCGAACAAACACGACATTTTTTCAGTACGATAATTTTCCAGTTTTTGTTGGTATTTTTTATCATTCCTTCGCCCTCTCCTCTACGTTTCTCTCTGTAAAATCGCTTCTTTACCACATTTTTAATTTTAATTTTTAATTCGAAATTTGCATAAAAAACGTTTTTTTGCAAATATTTAAGCGCCCTGGGGCACCGGAAGATATTAAACAAAGTTGAAAAAATTTTACATATATGCTAGTACAATTAAAAGACAACTTTTGCACCCTATGCCGATTATTTTATCCACACTTTTATTTCTCGATCCACCCTAATGCATAGAAATCAAGATTTATATATACAGATTTTGGGACTGTTATTTCGAAATAATTTGCTGTTTGCAATTTGTTTGATCATTGTTTTTTTATCACCTCTATATTCTGGAGAGGTTCTTAGCACCACGTTGAATCAAAATATAAATTCTGTTATGAATTGAAATGCTGTATAATATATATGAAAAGGACGATTTATTTGTCTGGGAACAAACGAGTATGAGATTAGAATTTTATCCGTATAGAGAGTTCGGATTTCCAATTTTGAACAACTGTTCTTTGCTAATTTACAATAGCATACGTCCAACTATTTACTATAGAAAAACTAACTAATTTTGATGATTCGTAAGCTGGATGATTGAGAAAATTTGTTAATTCACTAGAAAGTTTGCGCCTAGAGGAACTGAAAATGTTTATTGAAAGCAATTCATGCCTTTATTTAATACTAATACTTCATTTTTCTCTACATAATAACAGGACGCAAAATTCATTAATGCAAAATATATCCATGCCGCCTCAGACACATTTCATTTTGAAATATTCAGTATATAAGCATCAAAATAGTTGTTCCAAATAATACATTGGTTTTCTTCTATGAACAAACTTCATCATTTAAAGAATACCAACAAACTCCATTTAGAAGGAAAAACATAGTTATTCTTATTAAAATACGGATTATTTATTAGAGCAATCAAATGATTATTACATTATTAGGTAAAATAAATATATTAGAAAATAATGAATCAAATTATGATATTAGTTTCATGATATTAAATTTTACATTTAGAAACTCCTAACCAATTTCATTAAAAAATAATAAAAAAATTATAACTCTTGTAAGTGTCCCGATTATCTGAAACGGTATTAAATCATTAGTATACAATAAAGAAAAAGATCGACTTACTTAGAAACAGATTATACAAATTACACACGTGATTTTATTACAATTATCTGATTATTGAAAGATAATTTCTCTTCCAAGAAAATTACTCGTTATGTTATTAGCAAATTTCAATTATATTCGTGCTTTAAAATAATAAAGAGATTTTGTAAAGCACTCTTTGTCTTATTTCAAACATATATACCTAAACTTCACAATGATTGGAGGATAAACTTGATTTATCCTCCAATCATAGTGACAAAAAATAGTTTTATTTTGCCTATAAAATAAAAGAAAATAATTTTAAAAAAATTTATTTGAAGCAAGAAAATGTTTGATTGAGTGAAAACTTTTTCAAAAATCTGTGAAAGTATTCATTATTTGTTGGACAATTTTCAAATAATCCACTTATTTAAAATTTACCAGTAATTTGTCTAAATATGCTTCATTTGATTTGCTCCAGATTCTGTGACTGTTATGCTTTATAAACAACAGATTTTATTTTAAAAAGAAAATTTGAATGGCGAATGAAAATACTTATTATGGAATTAATCAATTGCTTTGCTTAACTTTTAAAGAATATTCCTAGAAGATATGAATCATAAGCTACTCGAAATATTTCATATCTTTATTATAAAAGCTTAGTCGCCTCTTGTTAAAATAAGTAATTTAGGAAAATTTATGTGTTGGTGGTTTCAGGAATTACTCTCTGCAATGAAAGCGAAATATAACTTTGGCTAAAGTGGTGATTATTATATTATTTATGAGAAAGGTGTACTTTATCAAAAAGCAAACAAATTTAGATTGGAATTCAAAATCTTCTGAAGTAATTTTTTACTTTAAAAACTCATATTTGCAATTACCGCATTTGGATCTTTAATGAAGTATTTAAATTTAATTATTAAACGCTATTTTTAAAATAAAATGCCAAAAGCATGTTTTTATTTATTTCTGGGTGTTCAAAAAAATAATGATATTTGAAATTCTGTTCATCAACAGATTTGAAATTCTGAAGTTAATAAAGATAATTATTTTTAAATATATAGTGTTTTTCCCAGAATTAAAAATTTCCGAATTAAATGATTTGCTACAAACAAACCTTTTATACTTAATAAAGCAAAAAAGTCATTCAACTTTTTAGTATTAAATATAAAAATAATTTATTTTCTGCAAAAAATATGATTTTCTAAAGAAAACCTATTTTTCTTTAGACGATAAACTTTAAAAAATTATGAAAATAAGCTTCTAACACCTTCATATGCTCTATAATAATCTAATGCTCCTAATCTAGCTTAGCAGTGCTTAAATAAACATTTCATAGCTAAGTAATTTAACTTAAAAATATACTAATTTTAACTGTCCCATCCAAATAATAAGCTATGAAGGTTCTTCATTTGTTGAGTGAAAGATTTCAAAAGAAATGACGAAAATTTTATTTCCTGTTGTGATTTATAGTTTAAAAATTTTATGTTGAAAGATATTTATTCAGATACTAAATTTAAAAATAAATTATCAAGGATGATATGTGGGTATTCACTGACAAAGTTTAATAAAGAATAAAATAATAATTCTTTATCGAAAGATTAAACACATACCATGTCGAAAATTAGTTAGACACCTTCATTATGGTAGAATTAGTATAATTTACAAGAAATGCATTTTAGAAATACTCGCATCAGTTCCCGACTACAGGCATTTCAATGCATGAACATCTTAAATCTGACTAATTCTGTGCGTGTACCGGTGAATATAATCAAATTTAAACAAACAGAAAACAAAATATATTAATAAACTTATCTAAATCCCTTGTGAGCTATTCACGAGCTAATCATAACCTTCCCAATGACTTCTTCGTGAACTACTCATATTTTTTAGTCTTGCTTTAGTTTGTTCCTAAGACCAGAAAAATTATTACAAACAGAATTAATACATACTTCCATTTCCCTTTAAAATTGTCTATCAGCACTCATAGAAATTTATTCTGAACAGCATTCCTGAAAAAGTTCAGTTGTTTAAATAAAATTATATATTATTTTCCCTGTAAGCATGCACAAATCCTTCAATAAGCTAAAAAACTCATACTTAAACTATAATGTAGGATATCACTTTTAGCGCTGCATTTTAAACCCTTAACTGGTTTGGTTCTTCAACTATTTAATTAGATTGCACCTTCTACCTTGGGAAAGCGTTGTCATTTTAATACAGTTGAGAACCTAAATGATAGTTGAAACGTTTATGGATTCCACGTAATTTTTGTATCGAATTATAACGTCTCTGATCAACTTTGTTTTAGTTTTGAAGTTTAAAATTGCGATAATTTCATACACGTATGGTGTACGGGCATACCAGTTAAGGGCTTAACAGTTGATGGTAATTTAATAATTTTCTAAACGATATTATGTGTTGAGATAGTGCCTAAGTAGCTTAAAAGAAGAATTAAAAAGATAGAAATTAAAATAACTTCAGAGACTTCTCGGCAGAGCTTAAAAATCAAGCTTCAATTTTCGATTTGGTATAAAATATGTTGCTTAAATCAGTTGTTTTTAAATTCTACCAAGATCATCCGATTTCCTTTCTTATTAATACAGCGTTTCATGATTTTTCCATTAAATCCGTGATACACACTGAAATAAAATACTTTCATCAGGCATCTTCAAAATTTTCAGCTTAATCTCCATCGCCGATTTTATCTAGAAACACACTGAAAAAAAAATATAACAAAAATATTTTAGTGATTCATTGGGTAAGTATTCCTGCAAATTTCACCAACATTCTTCACACTTTCATTTCTGCCTCATGAGTATCAATTAATTACGCGTCATTATTTTTTGGCGTCGATTCCACGGAAATTGTAGTTTCCTACAGCAATTATTCTTCGATCCAGCTATATATTCATTAGTGATAAACACAGCGGATGATAAAGTATTAAACAGAGTTAGTTAATGTAGTATCTGAAAGTGAGATAGATCTAGTTCTTCTACAGTTGAAGGCAAGGTTTCAGATTTCCTCAGGAGCAAATTGAAGTAGTTGTTTTGGAAAAATTGAAGTAGTTGCCATTGTTTTAGCTGCTTTATAATAAGTTGAATGTAATCAGTTTTTGTTATGGGAGTGAACAGTTTTCAATAGGTGGAAGGAATCAAAATGCAGCACGCGAAAACTAGCATCAGATCGGTTATTAAGGGTGAATTAAGCTCTTGTTCACTTAACTTTAATTGCCAACGTGTCTCACAAAGGACTACCACAGTTTAAAATTGAATAACACGGAAACGGAAATCGATAGAAGAATGAAACCAGTGGCATGCTTATTTTGAAAGCTGCAAAAACGTGATACCGATGTTTTAAAATTAGTTATAAATGTTGCCGACAGGTGGCTCTGAACGCAGTAATCGCAGTATGGTGTCCGAGAATAAAGCTACAAACTATCTTCTGCAAGTAATCGTGGCAAACATATCACAATAGATTTAAAATGTGCATCTTTCGGAGCACAGAGATGGAACATACGGATGAAAAATTTAAATTAAATTTTCAGACACCCTCTGTAATGTGCCAACGAAAATGGACGCACATGCCTCATTTATCAACTCTTCAAGATCGTCCAGTGTTGCAAGATTGTTCCGGTAGACAGTATCCTTCAATGTACTCCACAAGAAATAGTCGCAGGGGATAAGATCGGGTCAGAATGCCTGATAATCCTTGCCTGTTCCAGTAAATGTGGATTAGCTCAAAGCATTGATTCTATTCTTGAAGTATTCCTCAAGAAAGGCAAAATCCACTCCGGTATTGTGCCATCGGTTCCCGTCCTGCATAAACCACGCAATATCTGGTCGATCTTCTCACGCTTGAAGTATGGCGACAAATTGTTCCTAAACAGCAACGTTCTTTTCTTTTTTCAACAGCGGAAATGTCCAAAGGCCAATCGCTATATGTTTCAAAGAACGCTTTTACAGAATCCGTCTGTGACTAAAACAGTCAGCGCACCTGTCCGCAACATTTGTAACTAATTTTGGCACATTTGCATCACATTTTTACGGCTTTTAAAATAGACGTGCCACTAGTTTCATTCTTCTATCGATCTTCGTTCCTGAGTTATTAACTATGCTTTTAAATCTAAACAAGGTCTCTCATAAGATCATATTAATTTTTATTATTGTCTTGATAGTTCCACTCTTGAGTCAACACTCTCTCGGTGTATTGTCTTTTAAAATGCGATTGCAAACTTTTCAGGAATTACAAGCCTTTGCTTCACGATGAAATCTTACCCCATTCGAATAGAGATAACTATATAACGCAATATTAAATGGACAAGTTATGATAAAAATTAAACATAAATAATTTTATGTGTCATAAGCCTCAAAAAGCTATTAATTTCTAGGCATCAGATCTTTTTTGTGGTGCTCTGACTTAATGTTGGTTTTATCATTTATTTTTTTGGGAAAATGCACGTTAAAATATTTTATATTTTGCAATTGCAGAGACAAATATGTAGCAGTAACTTTATAAACAACGATTACCTATCTACAACGATCCTTTTCAGATATTCTCTCATTTCAGAGTCTAAGTATCGTACTTTTAATTTTAGTTTTGTAATCGTCTTAAACATTGTGCAATTGTCTAAGCATAATTGTAATATACTCCTTAGTTTTTTTCTATTCTATTAATAAAAGTTCTTTCCTCACTGAAAAATATCAAAGTAAATTATCAGTTTCTCATTCAAATTAATTGCATAATTGACTGATAGGTATAAAAAGTTTTTACTCTTAAAAATAACAAAATAATTATTAATTTTTTTTCTTTTACCAATCCATCTCTCTCTGTTCTTGGAAACTAATAAAATCAATTGTGCTTCCTTTTTTGTTTGAATTCTCAAATCAGTACGGAAGGAAAATATTTTTACAAAAACCTAGGGGGATTTTCTTCCCTATTCACTGACTGTCGCCAATCCACAGAAGGATTGGGACTCAATCCTCCAAGATTTGCTAAGCAAACCCTGCTATCTTCGCTCGCAACATTGAGGACAATGGCCATCCTAGCAAAAAGCATTTATTGTTGATCTTAACAAATTTGTTGCCAAGCTCGCCAAAATCGCGCAACCATTAAGAAACACACGAAAAGAAAAAATGTTTCAGGATCAAAATAATTTATTCTATGTATATTTTTATTGCGCATTTGTAATAAAAATAAGTTGAGATTTATATATAGAAGTTTTTAAAATGTTAAATTTACACACTGTTTTTCTCAAAAAAGGTTATTTCAAATGATTTATATTTTTGCCGTTGCTATAGAATAGATTATTTTTCAGAAAATTAATACTAATTTCTTCTTTATTCCTGTATCTCTTTTCTTCCTAATATCAATAATATACATTACTGCCCAAAAGTATTGCAAGATTTGAAAAATGCGAAACATTTGGAGTTAATTCGAATACAATGCTTCACAATCAGTGGTGCAGAATCGATTGACATATAATCGTCGGAACTCACATTTTACAGTAAATATTTTGCCACGGTGAACATTTAGGGGCCGTCCACAAATTGATAAATAGGAAAAGGATTTGGGCTCAACCCTTTTCACAGGGAGCTGATAATATATTGCAACTTTCATCAATCGTTTTACTTCTTATGCACATTGCTTACATGCATGTTCATAAAAATATAATGAATATTCGGGAAGATATAAAGGTTTCTTTAAAACATACCAAATTCTTCGCTTGTTTTTGACTTTTAATATGCAGGGATTTAGGCCCAATTTTGCGAAACTTACAGGATTTGAATATCCAGCGTACCCATCTGAACTTGTAAATTAAATACTTAATTAAAATTGTAATTCGAAGATTAATACTCGAAGATTTAAGTTTAAAAAATATTGATTTGGTGAAAATCCGTCATCATTTTGTGTCTCATTGAAAACAATAGAAATTCTGCTGGCTCCAATGCGTACAACTTTCTAAATCTTAATGGTATTTAACTGGAATTTTTATGTAAGCTGCCTTAGATATCTGGCTTCAGCTTTATGAAAGAAAATTAACTCTATGTTTCTCGCATGCGCAGTTAAAAGTATTTACTACAAATACTCATATTTCCTGATATTCAAGAGGCTTACTTTCAATTTTAACAATTAACTGTCGAGTAAAACTCTGCATGCCAGAAGCAAAAAGCATGCGAAAAATTTGGGATGTTTTAAAGAAACCTTTATATCTTCCCGAATATTCATGATATTTTTATGAAACTGGACGTGAGCAATGTGCGTAGGAAGTAAAATGATCGATGAAAGTTTCAAAACATTATCAGCTTCCTGTGAAACGGTGCGAAACCAAATCTTTTTCGTCTTCACCAATTTGTGGACGGTCCTCTAAATGTTCTCGTGACAAATTCTTCACTGCAAAATGTGAGTTTCCACGATTGTACGTGTCACGATTCTCCACAACTATCTGTAAAATTCAAATTAACTCTAAACTTTTCGCATTTTACAAATACTTTCGGCCAGTAGTGTATCCACTTTTGGAAAGTGATATCAAGTGATCCATCGTATGTTATCGATGTTGCCAAATCCTATAGCTAAATAACTAATTTTTGGGGAGCCACACAAGAGAAATATTTATATCAATTGTTAATTTTCTTTTTCTTACTTTCAATTTTATTCTTAAAGAACGAAAATAAATTGTAACCGTCCATTACTTTCCTGAGCCGAAACTAGAACTGTTTCTTTTAATTGAGAATAAATTTTCAAAAATAAAAAAAAGCTTTCAAAGCCTAATTTATCTTGGGTAATCATCAATAGTATGAAATTGAAATATGTGTGGTACGTATCCATTTCTTCAGAATGCTGCCTAAATCAATATACGATTGATCTGAAATCTCTAAATTGCAAAAGAAATCATAATCAGCGCAATATGCTATTTCGAGAATATTAGAAGAAAAAAGCACACTATTATGTGAAAGAAACTCTAATAAATCAAATACTATCCATCCAGTGCTGAGAGAAAGAAAATGTTATTGTTAGTTGTGACAATTTTTAATCAGGATATGTATTCTATAAATAATTTTTGACTGTAGAAACGTGTAATTTTTTACCTCTGGTTACTCCAATTCTGATGCATCAAAACTGTCAAATTAATTCCTCAAAAATAATCCCTCGTAATTTTCTAAAAGGGCTTTGAAATCATTCAATAAGAATTTGTGTCTCTGAATAAAAAAGAGTTGGAAAATATTTCCTGGACACTCTGGATATTTCTCATGAAATTTATGCAAAATCAGTTTCATGAAAAATATTTAATTCTCTTTCAAAGGTTTCTTGTAAAAAAAAATGAAGATAATAAAGTTACGAGGAGATTCATATCAAACCACTTCGGTCTGGAGTATTCTCCGTCAGATGTATCGGAGTGACGGTCGCTGCAATAGCTCGAGTCCTGAAGCTGGAGTTGTAATGGCCGTCACTGGCCACGGCCCGACCCCTCTCGAAGGAAGCACTGACTATCACCGGCAGAGGGCAAGCCCAAGCTATTATTGTACCCACCAGGGAAGTGAGACACCGTTTACTTATTTGGCGGCTTCTCATCTACGTACTCGTGGTGCCAGTAGTGGGACTACGAGGGGAAGCCGAATTCCTTGTAAATATTGGTATCCAAATCTTCACACGCATGAAAAGAATGAAAGGGCTGTACACTTTTTAAAACACCAAGCAATCGTTATATAAAATGCTAATTCTGATTTTATTTTTACCAAGGAATGATAATAATTTTACCAAGTTCTCTAAAAGAAAGGACGTAAACGAAACCCTGAAAATCATATCAATAATAACTGGTTTCTACGGAATAAATGGCCACTATGTCCGGGTGCGCAAGTTGTAAACCAGTCTGAAACTTTTGAGCCGGATTAATTCATAGCATTAACATTTTCATTGAAAACAGCTTATTTAGAGGTTTATGCTATTTTTTAAATGCTTTAATGTTGCTGTCAATTTTATGCTGTGATTCATTTGATATGAGGTGAAACAAACATTTACATAAGACAAGATATAAACTTCGACTTCATTAGAGAAGTATCCCAACAAGAAACCTGGTATTCAAAATTTTGAAAATTCATAATTAATAAAAATGCAGTACATTTTATGACAAAAATTTTACTTCTGGACACAAATCAGAGGTTAGAACATAAATTCAAATTTAATGTTTTAGATTAAATTTGAAAAATATCTTCAAAATTTACATCGCCAAAATTCATGCAAACAAATCTTTTTGAAACAATAGCACGCATTTTTTGATGTTGATAAAGAAATCAGTTGCCAGTTGCATACTGAATTTGAATATTCCAATACTGGTTATCGAGTGTATGGAACTATAGGCAGACAAAGAGTACATGTTTAAGGAAACAGCAAAAACTATCCGCATCCTTATGCATTAAAAGAAATCGTTCTAAAAATATTTCACATATAGCTTTTCAAAATAGTATAATTCAAATCATATGGTAATGCGAAGAAAAAAGATTATACTACTTTTGATTGTTTTTCATTTTAAAATTAGAATTTAAGGAAAGAATTCCAAAAAATCAAATATTCTCCTTAAATCACCAGTTTTCATTATGGCTTTCCTGAAGTAATTTCTTTTCTTCTTTCGCCTTCACGGTTCTATGGTAATTCAGCTTTGTGTAAGATATATTAATTCAGAATATACAATTTCATATTCTTTTTGCATTTAATTCAAGAAGAAATTGCTACAGAAGAAAGATTAATGGTCTTTTTTATTCATCATTTACAACTCTAATAGCAATAGAAGGAGGAAATAATATCCTTTATTTTAAAAACTTCCCTGTAAATACAACGTTACACTTTTCTTCTGGGCCTGTTTTTGCCGTTGGGGTTCTTTTGCTTTATTTCTAAAGTAATTCCTTCAAAAGCAATATATGTGAATTATTGTTAAGCAGATTAATTATTTCTGCTCTGCGAAATAAACTAATGATGATGATAATGATTTGAAACTATTATTTTTCACTTTTTATTCGAAATTAATTTCAAGTCCAAAGAACATGGTTTCCCAATGTTTTGTTAAATTCATTAGAATTCTTGTTTTACCGCTTATTACTTTTTATTTCTTCTTTTATTTTATTTACTTTCTTCTTGATTTTCTGTAAGATACATAAATACAAACTGGAAAAGATATGTTTCAATTTATCATTTCACAGGAACATGTTTGATTCTAAGAAACATTGCAGAATTGGATTTCGCAAAAAGTTTTTGAAAAGAAAATTTGAGAAGGCATGTTTATGAATGAAAGAATTGTTAAAATACAAATTGAATTACAATAGAAGAACAAAGTGAATTGCCTTTCATGATGATTCTTATGAAAGTTGTTCTTTTGTTTGAGATAGTGAAAAAGAAGAATAGTCTTATGTGTTTTAAGTGTAAGCACACAATTTTCTTTTAGAAAAATGAAAACATGCACATAGGCTTATTTTTTACTCGGATTGATGTTTTTCAGGAAACCTACGAATCACATTCATAGGTTCGTTTGTGGGTTCGTATGTACATATAACACTAATTTGCTTTTAAATCTAAGCAGCTAACGCATGTTGACATTTAGTTACGGGTTAAAGGAGTTCTTAAACTCAAATGTTTTTCACCTCCGGAAATTGCTATTGTTGGGAAAAAGTGGCATTGCAAATACAGTTGCCTAACAGAAACTTGGAAATGCCATATCATATATTAATTCATAAAAATTTACTGCTGCATAGTATGAAATCTTAGAAAGAAGACGAAACACAATTTTAGAGACAATTTTTTACCTTGACAACAGTAAAAGAGAATAATGGTTTTATTTGCTTACACTTGAAAAACTCAAGCCCAGCTAGCATCAGAAATAATTTACATTCACTGGATTTTCTAACACTTCTCTTATTTTAACGAATTTGAATCTGCTATATATCAATCAACAGCGCTGTGGCTCATTCTAATATTTAGTTACTTTATAACGAACGACGCTTCTTTTCTTTGGTGTGGTGAATTCTTCTCTTCAAACCCTCCTGCCGGTTGAGATGGCTTTTGCCATTTTTCATGTTCAGTTGAAAAGCGGATGGTTAAATAATTTTTTAAGATTTCAGTCATTTGGTTAAACACAAAAATATCGGTTCTTTCAGATTAAAAGCTAAATTTTCTAACATGAAGTCTATAAGAAAAAATATACTTGGGCGCTCTGAGGTTTAAAGTTTGCTGCTATTACCTAAGCATACATTTTATTATAGTATTTTATTTAAAAGATGGAATTAAATCGGTGATTTCATACATTTTGATTGTCCTCTTAATCTAAGTATTTTTTTTTGTTTTAGCATAATACGTATATTTTTGAAGTGATATATATCATTTAAGCGAAAGAAGAAATAACTATTTCAAACATGTTAAACATTTGGATTATATCTCAGTGCTAACAAATTATATCAACTCTATAAATAATGGAAAAAATAACTGTTGTTGTTGTTGTTTGAAACCATATATGCATGTGAATTAATTACGGTACAACTGGCTAGTGCAGGATACAGAATCTTGCGCTAAGGGGAGAAAAATAAAGCAAAAATGGTTTCAAGCCATTAATTGTTCAAAAATATGTCAGCAATTTTTTAATGCTTTATAATGATTTATGACTTTTTCCCCTCTAAAAAATTCGTTTCCTAATAAAAGCGGGCACATAAAAACCTTCATGGCTCACTCATTATAATTCTTTTTATATTAGCTTGAGCTTATAATACTCCTGATTTATATACTATTTAGTAACGCATAAAAGAGGCAAAATATGTAAATGACTTAATTCAACTTAATTGCTCAGAGAGTTGCTACAAAACGTAGCAATTCCAGAAACTGAGATTAGCACCAATCAGTTAAATTTCCATCTAAATCAGCATCTTGTAAACTTGAAATAGTTTTATAACATAAAAATTT
Source organism: Araneus ventricosus (assembly GCA_013235015.1). Taxonomy (NCBI): domain Eukaryota; kingdom Metazoa; phylum Arthropoda; class Arachnida; order Araneae; family Araneidae; genus Araneus; species Araneus ventricosus. The sequence continues at coordinate 3,060,777 of BGPR01000019.1, read as the reverse complement.
CTTTATGACCATAGATACATTGCAAGTAATAATTTCCTTATTCTTCGCATAGTTAAAAAATTATTAGTTTATTTGAGGCGCACAGAAAAACGAATGAAATGCAAGAGAAGATATGCTTCTTTTAACATAGAAATTATATATTTTAAGAAATAAATGATCACCTTCTTCATTTAAAATGAAACAGAAAAATGTCTTTGCAATGAAAAAGTTGTATTTATTACTTATTTTAGTTACTCAGGAAATTGCATTTATTTATTAAAGAAAAAAAAACGATATTATCTTTTTTCAACTTTCAACATTCTAAGTCTTTATATTTATTGGATTTTATTTAATAATAATCATTCTCAGACTGTTTTTCCTTGGCATTAAAACCAAAAATTAACATTCATTAATTGTTGTTTAGATTATGCTATTTTAAAATCATCTGGCAGGTATAAAGTTTTTTTCTGAATAATAAATTAAATCTTGGAAAACTTGACATTTAATGAATAATTTATTTTAATATAAACTATATTAATAAGGACAAAAGGATTTATGATACTTTTATTGTATTCAATTAAGTGAATGTATTTTTATCTTATTAATATCATTTGTGTTTTTAAAGTCACGCATTAATAGAAAAATTTCAAAAATAGATTTTTATCAACTTTTCTCTGGATCGTTATCATACACTCATGTCCATAATTTAAGGATAATGAAGTTCAGGCAAAGAAAGAGACAGAAGCAAAACAAATTTGACTTATTTGTAAAGTCTATTTATTAAACAAAAGGTAAGGAGCAAAAAAGATGCTATATATTTGACATAATTAATAAAAATTGCGATTTTTACTCCCTGGAGCAAATTTCAAAAAAGAACCTATTTACAAAAAACATTTTAACATGGTTAGTATGATGGTTAATACGGAGTATGTCTCCCGGACGATGCAATACAGGCCTTACAACGCCTAGGCATGCTGAGTATCAAATTATCAATCTGATCTTGGGGAATATTACACCACTTATCAAGCAATTCCCTCCGAAGTTCCGGTAGACAGGTGGGAGGGGGTTGACGGGCTGCAATTCGTCGGCCAAGCATATCCCACACATGCTCTATTGGATTCAAGTCCGGTGAGTATGCTGGCCAATCCATACGGGTGATATACTCCGATTCAAGGCATTCGTCTACAATGTTTGCACGGTGAGGACGGGCGTTGTCATCCATAAACAGAAATTCAGCACCCATGGCGCCCCGAACAAACGTACATGCTGTTCCAGAATGACATCCCGATTGATGTGGCCTGTCATCGTTGCACTCTGAACATGCAGGTCAGTTCTGGAACCAAGAATAATTCCTCTCCAAACGAGCCATCCTGCACCACCGTAACTGTGTCGTTCAATGGTGTTCTCTTTGTGGTAACGGGTACCTGACGCTCTCCATATGAAAGTCCGGCGAGAATCAGACTGCAAACTAAACCTGGACTCGTCGGAAAACATCACACAAGACCACTGTTGCGGTGTCCACAATGCATGCTCTCTACTCCAGGCTAATCACAGGCGACAGTGAGTTGCGGTAAGTGGAACACATCTGACAGGCCTACGAGCATATAGACCAATGTGCCCTAAGCGTCTGTACATGGTCTGCCTTGAAACTGTCGTACCGGTAGCTGAAGAGAGCTGACGAGACAGGTCTGATGCTGTGCTCCGTCTGTTTCTTTTGGCAGTAACTGCCAAATACCGGTCCTCATTCGGCGTTGTAACTCGGGGGCGACCTGTGCTGTAACATCTACTCACATTACCATCATCTTGGAATCGTTGCCAAAGCCTGGAGATGACACTCTGGGCGATTCCAAGTTCCTCGGATACTTCCAGCTGGGTACGTCCACATTCCAGTCGTCCGATAATTCTACCACGTAAAAAATCATCCAAATGCTTCCTGTGTGCCATAACTATGCGGTTATTCCACTGAAAGGCTTTTAAAGCGCTTGTGAACAATTTTACTTCTTTGCCACCATTCCTTATATACCCCTCTCTTACACTCTCGTCATTGTGACGTACTATCCGCGCCATCTGGTGGTTTCCTGTAATTTGCATATTCTTCTTCAAGATGTGTGTGATAATTCTACAGGTGAAATTTTTATTTTAGAGTTCAATTTCTGTGTGATTCTGAATTATCCTTAATTTATGGACGTGAGTGTAAATCATTACTGAAAATTGCTTTTGAATTATTTCATGACTTTTTTTAATAAATTTATTCCGATGAAGGCAAGAATCTTAAGTTTTGCCTCACATGATAGCAAAATCAGTGAGATTTGCTAAAATTTTCTAACAATAACTTTATGAATAAAAAGTAGTAGAATCATTACAATCATTTGTTTACAGAATCTTAAGAAAACAACACGACTTAAAACAAGTGCATCATACTTTGAATAAATATAGAGAAAAGTGTAACAAATATTAAATGCTCTGAATTAAGATTGTTATGCAGAAAGCCAGTTCTTGGTGAAGTTTTTCTGAAGTATTCTGATGAATAATACTAAACAGATTAAACAATGATAAAATTAATACATTTTTCAGATGTAAAATATCCTTGGATGCCTCATTAATAATTCTTAGTAATACTATTTTAATTAAAGATAAATACTTCATTAGTTGCATTGTCAGAGCCAATTTTAACAGCAAGAAAAAGAGAAGGATGTCTATATTTGCCTTAACACATAATATATCTTTTCAATAATAGAACAGTTGTATTTCAGAAAATTCTAGTTCTGTGAAGCAGAATTAAATCATTTCAGATTTTTCATCATTCTTAAATATAGCAAATTAATAGCAAATTCTTAAATATATTACTTATTTACTGAGACTAGAATTTTGCACTCAGAAAAGAGCTGCGGTGGTCTAATGGCAAGGTATCGACTTCGGGGCTAGAGGGTTCGAAACCCGTTTCCGCTAAAGATACTCCATGTATGTGGACTTGGTAAAAGCCAAATCCAAGTTTATGTGTCAAACATCTTCCCACTGTCATGGTGCGGAAGTTTGGATAGGGAAGAGGCAGGACAAATGCCGTTCTCAGCACATGGTATAGTTTTGATCCTTTGGAGTATGGACTTGCTTCATTTTAAAAACTGCTTGTCCTGTACAATTTGCTTTTAACTTCTACCTTATATTCGGAGCAGAAAAGCAAGATCTGGGCGTTGCTCCATTAAGATTGAAACAGTCAACCAACTAACCTCATCGTATATGAATTAAATTGATTTAAAGTTTTTTAGTTTAACAAAAAAATATTTTTTTAAAATCAATCTTAATGTTACATTTCGCGATCGAGAAATACCTACACTGGTGTCCAAAAATAATGCACAATTTTGAAGATGCTACAAAATTGGAGTTAATATAGATGCTGTGGTTCGCAATCAGTTGTTGAGAATCGTGGGACATACTATCGTCGGAACTCACATTTTTCGAACAATTTGGTGGGAAACTCTGCATGATATAAGCAAAAAACATCCTGAACAATTTGGGATTTTTAAAGAAAACCTTTATATCTTCCCGAATATTTGTGTTGTGTTTACGAAAATGCATGTAAACATTATGCACATCATACATAACCTTGATGAAAGTTACATCTCGTTACCAGATTTCAGTGAAAAAGTATGTGTCACACTCCATTTTCACCTTCATCCCTGTCTGGTCCCCACCCAAATGCCGTCGTGAACAAATCTTCATTGTCAAATGTGAGTTCCGACGATAGTATGTCCCACGATTCTCAACAACTGATTGCGAACCATAGAATCCATATTAACTCCAATTTTGTAGCATCTTCAAAATTTTGCATTATTTTTGGACACCAGTGTAATTTGTTTTCCGTAGATAAATGTGAATAATTCTACTCTCGTTTCTTATCTTCTTATCGTCTTATGAAAATACAGTTGCAGATGGTTTCTAGAGCTTCAGTGTTAATGAAGAGATGAACGCAGTAGCTTTAACATTATTCTCTGGTGTATAAATAGCTATTATCACAATTGCAAAATCATTCAGTACCCCTAAGAAGCGGTTTAATTAATCGTAATCCTTTTTCCTTCATTCTGTTTTTTCTTCTTGTCCTTCTTTCTGAATTTTATTATTACCCTATGAGAGTAACATAATGAACATAGGGTTATGTTCATGAATATTTGATATTGAAGTAAATAATTTCATTTATCCCACTGAGGAGAATTTTTTTATTGATCTCCATGCTCGGTTCATTCGCAGTAGCTTAATATTTCGTATTTTTCGCAGAATTTTTATGAAGTCTAAATCTCTAAAATTGATCGCTATATCAAATATATTTATACCATTCCATCATTTTCGTAATATTTAATTAGGAAATTTTAGGCGCGGTGCTTGTTAACATGAAGTGTGCTTAAATCAATAATTTGGAATATGCCACATTAGTTTCAGAGACTTATTGTCAGAAATTTGGTTACGTTATTTAATACAAAAATTCTGAATTTTTATTTCCAAATAAATCAGCATTTAAGCATTAATTTTTATAAAATTGCTAGGCACAAAAATAATATAATCATCTAATTTATTATAAAACTCTGTTAACCAAAATAAGAGCGAAACTTTATCCATGTCGTTCAATAGAATAAAAAATGTCCATTCCCACAACACTGCCTGTATAATTTCAATTATAAAGATCTTATTTGAAGTTGAATGAATTATGCAAATTTAATGAATACATGAGGTTTTCACAAATTCTAGCAGTTTTGTAAATCTCGTTTTAGAGAAGAATTCGCAGTTTTAATTTACAGTTTTAAATCTTGAAAAATTGAAAAAAAGATGACTTTTTTCTCTAGATTTTAATACAACGAAAAATATTTAATAATGAGTTCCTTGTAATAATGCATCTTGGAATGCATCCAGACACGCTATTTGTTTCGAAAACCTATTTTTTCGCATTTACATAGAATACCTCTCTTTTAATAAATTATGCAACCCATGGTTTCATAATTTATTAAAAGAGAGGCATTCATTTAGGTAAATATTTATAAATATTATCAGATTTTGATAGTATTCAAAGTTTATGAAAAAAATTCTTTATATTCAGATGTTTAATTCTCATTTCTTAGATGTCGCTTAAAATATTTGACCCTATGCTTTTTGATTTTAGGAAAAGAATGAAATGAATTCCTTAAGAATTAATGTAAGAATGGATAACAAATTAATCGTAAGCATTTAATATTTTAACTCGTCAACTTTTACAAATTCCATTGATTAATTAGATTAAACTTCCTTAACTACTTCACTATGGCGATGGCAATGTACAGGATGATCATAAATTATGGAACTCATTTCAAAAAGCAATTAAAAAACTAATAATGTTAAAACTTTGTTTTTTTACTAAGTGAGCAAAAAAATGATTTCTTTTTCTGATAGGTGGCGTCCATTACAGCGTTCTAATTTTGCTACAGCGAGAGATTTCCATACGCAGTGGCTACCGATCAGCAGAAGCCGATGCGCGTTTGCTGGTTTCCTTTTTTAATTTTTCTTGAATATCTCGAAAATTATTCAGTTTTCGAATTACAATTGCTATAACATATGAAAGAGGGTGAAATTTCGTACAAATATATGCTTTTATTGCTCTTCTAGCTTTAATAGTTTCGCAGATAATGGTTCTTAAAAATGGGAAATGTCCAATAATTTACGACCACCTGGACCACCGTAACGGTGAAACTCATCTGAACTTATCTAAAAAAACTTTTTAAAATTCGCTCTAATTTTTAAAAAACAATAGTTGTAACATTATTAGTTTTTTCATTAATTTTTAATTTTTGAAATGGGTCCATTAATTTATGGCCACCCTGTATTTTGGATTGGATTGGATACAGATTGCAATTTTGAACAATGGTCAGATGATGAGGACGGCAATTGGTAAGGCACCTTCTTTCCAAACTTCCAGACCACATCATCTGGAAGACATTTGTCTTTCAACGGATTTTATTTTCTACGCCCGCATTCATGACGAATCAAATGAAACGGACGTTAAGTAACTAAATCGTCATTAAATTAATGAGCTGATATTGAATGCCTTGGCGATACGACAACGATGAATTCATCAACATTGCTGTATACTGTCAAACACAAATATTTTTTTTATTATACAATTCGTTTAAGAACAAAATAATGTGCAGCAAAATAGAATTAACTCAAGTGATTCCAATGAAAAGAACTTAGACAGTTATGCCATGCTTCTTTGAATAAAACCTGTTTAAAGTTTGATAATTTTCACCAAATTCATATACTAAAATACATTTATAATTTCTTGCAAATAAGTCAATCCTGTAATTTATGCTACGCCTTATTGTACCTAGAAAATTTTGAAAGTTTGAAGTAGCGGTCTAAATTGGATAATTAAAACTATAACCAAGTTTTCTCAACTCTTCGTTTTGAATTACGTACCATTTATGCCAATAAACTATTCATATACAAAGGTTCCATAAACCTTCCGAAAAATTCATGTATGTGCACAACTTAATGATTAATGGTTGATACTCATGTTTTCTTTCTGTTCGTACATCAACCCATCTTTATTTTTCCATACAACTTTGCGTCTCAGAACGTATGAAACACCTTATTGCATTGGTATGGTATTGTTTCGTTCCTATGTTCTACAATTAAAATTGATAGTTTTAAAATTTATCAATGCAATTATTTAAAATACTTGTAGAATAGTACAAAGTAACTACAATCTTCTTCATCAAACTCATATCAATCCATCTTTGCTATATGCAGTATTAGAGAGTTTTATTTCGAAAGAATTCTTGGTAATAAAAAAGAAGTCAGCAAACAAAGACACACTTTTGAGGAGATAAGTTCTTAGCAACTTATATTCTCCAAGATAAATAAACTCACGACTATTTTCGGAATTTCGTCTGTAATCCTTTGGAACTTCGAAGTTCACGTTGATTTTCTTCATTCTACTTTCTCTAAAGTATCAGATAAGTAAGTACTTATATTAATATCAATCATTAAGATTGTAGAAGAAGATAAAATTTATAACAAAATTATTTTTTTTGTCTTTCAATCTAGAGTATCGTCATCTAAATTATAATTGCAATCCATTATGATACAAATTTAAACAGCTCTTTGTAAAACTAACAGGCTTCAACAGAAATCAAATTCACATAATCGAATATTCTTGCTTATGCTCTACAATTTTAAATTAAGGCACAAAATATATCATTTTCAAATTAACCCTCTGATTGCATATCCCGCGATTTCCGTAGGTTGGAAGGAAACCCATTTTCTGTTGCATCCAGCGATTTTCGCAAGCTAATGGGTTTACTTAGTACTTTTAAAACGTTGAATATTATTCTACTAATAAAGCCCTGCTTGTAAATAACAATTCGCTTGGTTCAATGGTATTTGAACATGTTTTCAAGAGTTGCATGTAAATAGTAACTCAAAAAAATTATGCAGTAGAGGGTTAATTTAGTTTAGTTATATTGGCGTCCCGTTTTGAAGCAACACGAGGGTTAGTTCGGGACGGACCTTCTAATTTTGAACCTTGGACAGATGACGAGGACGACACCTAAGTTGGTACCCCCTCTTCAAACTTCCGCACCACACCAACGGGATGACGTTTCGTCCTTACGTATGATTTAGCGTGCAACAGGCCCAATACACGACGGATCTTCAGAGGAATCGGTTACGAGCCTGGAACCCTCCGGCCCCAAAGCATTAATTAAATAAGCCCATTTAATTTTCTCTAAAGGGTATAATTAAGTAATTAAATCAGAAGTACAATGGGTTCTTTCTACTTTTCAATAATACATTAAGTATTCAAATATAGTTTCTCTGAATATCAAATATTTTTTAAAAAGTTAAGCATTCATATCATTAATAAATATAGATATTGTGAGCCGTTATCAAACATTTCAAGAATTGTTTGTTTCAAGTAATATTATATTTCTATTACATTTCTGTAGGTGTTAAATTCTGATTGCAAATAAGGAGTGAATAATTTTCACCATTATCAGTGCTAAACTACAGACGTTTAAGGAGATTCCATATGAACTGAATTCTCGCTTGCAAAATTACGTGTGAACGGACTAACAATTTTGCTACAAACTTTGAGATTATAAGTTGATTATAAATATCATTAAATTATTTAAATCTGTGGATTTTTTATTTTTTATTAATGATTTGATTTGTCGTAAATCATAATATTCTTTTTATGACCATTTTAATAATTTACATTTGAGAATTTTTTTTTAGTGTGGAGACCTTATGGAGAAGTCGGTTGCACTTCAAGAAAACCCATCCAGATTCCTTAGAATTAAAGTTTTACCTGTAGTTTCGCATAAATATTTCTACGGCAGTTTAGTGGAAGGATATTTAACACTAGGTTTACGGGGTGCGTCTTTTTGACTCATTAATGTTTTAAAAATTAAGATATCAGTTGCTTTTAGTTTTGCCACTTATGCTGAATTTTATCCATTTGATGAGTTGAATATTTTATTTTCATATTAATTATCGGACATGTCATCTAATGTCGAAGTTTTCTATGTGGTATGACGACTTCATTATGCAGCATAGATACTTAAAAATTTAAAATCAGCAGTGGCTATCACGGAGTTATTTATTTTTCTTATTAAACGCATTTACGCCAGATTAAGGGCCATTCATTAAGGGCCTAAAATCTCTTGCGCATTGTAGATTTAATTTTGAACTCAATTACAAACGCGGAAAGAAGCGTAAAATAGTATACAAAAAGTAGGATTATAAAGCAATTAGTACATAAAGGCGATAAGTAATAATAAAATACCAAGATGGTTTTATTATAGACAATTTTGATATTAATAAATCCGAATGACAATTTTTCTGTTAAAATAAAAGTTGTTTAATTTACAAAATGTGTTGTTTTGTACATGAGTAAAATTCACGATTGTCCGTACATATAGGTATATAAGAGAGCTCAGTAAATCTAGTGTTAGGCTACACAGTACCCTAAAAATGACAAAAATATCGAAAAATTTTTTTTTGCATTTTTCGATGGCCCATACGATTGGGAAACTTGACTCCAAATTTTGGATCTGATATCCAAATAGTTTTGAAGATTTTAAAGTTTTCTGAGTGTTGAAAGTCTCAAAATTTGACAGAATGGTTAGTTTTGTTTTCATTTTGAAGCATTTTTCCATTCTTAAAATAAATTAATTAAAAATATTTTGTAAATAAATCAATTCCTTGGGTGAAATGGTTATCATAACTTCGTTGTTCACTACCCAAATCGTTTCTGTTCGTTTATATTGTGCGTTCTTATTGAGTTCTCATTACTACTTAATTGATATTCACAAAAACGACTTTTTCAAGACCAATGTTAATTTTTACACAGAGTTTATTTTATTTAGAAACTTTGCAGTACAATCTTATTGTTTTTCATTCATTTTTCTGGTGAGAAAATCCCACTATCGAAAAGTTATCGACTCGTTAAGAGGAAAAAATGTTTTGAAAAGCTGGCAGACTAATTACATAATATTTCAAATAAGAAAAAAAATATTCAATCATATTGCGTTAAAATAGTGTTTTAGTGCATTTTATAAGTTGGGAAATAACATAATAAAAAATTAGAGCTCTACAAGCATTATTAGTTTTGGTTTCATGCCTTTACAAACTTTAAATGCATTTTTCTCAGATTTTTATTTTTGGCGATGCAAGTGTTTTCTATTCCCTAAGGCTTTTTTTCTGTTCAAGATAGAGTCTTGAAATTTTTTGTAGATGCTTTCATATATATGTTCTATAAGAATTAGCATGGATTTAGGCCTGAGAGTTCTAGTTATTTTTTTTTAAAAGTTCAAAGTTGATATTTTTAGAATTTTCATGTTTTTTCAGGTTTTTTCACAAAAATTAACTATCAAAAATTAAAAAAGAGTCAGATCATCAATCCCATGCTAACTTTTGTTCCCAAGAATACAAGAAATTTAATTCACTTGAAATAACTAAAAAATATTAAAAATTGAGAATTTTATAAGAGTTAAAAAAAACTTTAAAAATTTCAATTTTTTCAAATTTTAAAATAATAGCTCTTGGTAAAATGACGTTTTTAAATCGGAATCTATTTATTAATATAATCCAAAAATAAAGTCAATTATTTATTTTATTATTACTGTCTCCAAAAAAAGTTTTGAAAAAGGGTACAGTGTAGCCTTAAGCATCTAAGGATGATATTTGTTCAAGAAAAATGTTTTCAGGCAGGAAAGATAATTTAAGATTTATCGAAAGGTTTTAAAAGACAAACATATTTTTTCAAAATTATATTTGTGGCTGAACTTAAGCATTTTAGTTATACTTAAACGTACATTAAGAGTTTCAGGAAACATAACTAGATAGTGTTACAAACATGAAAAGTCGCTTCCCAGCAATGCAAGTCTTATGGTTGGGAAGAGAGTTTTACAAGGTTAAGCATGGAGTGACCTCAGCGACTCTTATGGCACCCATGACCTTGGCGACCATTTTGGGGATTTTGCGACAAATTTGGTGACCTTGGCGACAGATAGATGATTCCCGAAAATGCAACCCTTTTCTCGATATTTCTACTAGGAAAGGGAATACACTAGAAAACACCATGTGACGTCACGGCCCGTCGGAGAGAATATTTAAGGACGGCGCCTAGTTCAGAAGAGCGTCTTGATCTTGATCGACTGGCTACTCGCTTTGAAGCGCGAACGTCTTCGGAGTTCATCCGCTGTGTGAGCTAATCAGCTGGTGAGCTGAGCTGTTATTGTCGTTACTAGTTAATTGCTGACTGTTTGTGTTATTAGATATGAAAGTGCTGAACTGTCATTACCTGTGAATTGTTGTCCATTTACATTGGTAATCTGTGCAAGGACTATTGTTTCCTGTACCTGTGCTACATGTTTTCCTGCATATTTGTAAATAAACCTTCATTCTCCATTGTCCTGCGTGTTGGACTGTTTAGACCATACACCCACAGTAAGACATTTTGCAACAATAGTATAAACTTCAAAGGATTCGATGAATTTAAATTATAAATCATATAATGTATATAATCAGAAAAAATTATTAGAACATAGAAAATAATCATTGCTTTCAATTTTAGATTTTCATTTGTCCAGAGTTTTCAGGAAATTAATTACCAGTCATCTTTTTATTCTTAAAATGGACCTATTTTCTTCTGATAAATTTAAAAGATAAACTTTCAAGTACAATGACTGCTTTTTAAAATAGAATGCCTTGCCACTTTAAAATCACAAGTTCTTAAAAAATTACCACAGATTGTGTAATGAATAAAGAATCTGGTATACTTCAGAGCTTATTACTCATATTTTACGGAAAATCCTTACTGTTTATTCAAAAGCGATATAAATAATTTTACATTGGAAAGGTTATCGAGTGAGCGATTTAATAAGTTGATTTTTAAAAAAATTAACGAAACTTTTTGGGAAATCTGCATAATACGGCAACTAATTTCTTTATTCTAATGCCTTAGACAACTCATGCTAAAATAAAATATTTCTAAAAATTTATGTTAATAGACCCAGGAACTTCACTCTGGAATAAAAGCGAGGTATTACTGTGGGTATCGTGGTGATTATTATGTTATTTATCAGCAAAGTGTTCTTTACCAGAAAGTAAGCATCTTTACAGAGATATTCAAAATTTTCCGAAGCAGTAACTTCTTTGAAAACAACTTCATTAACTATTTTGCAATCATTTAATTTTTTTAATCACCAATATAGTTTTAAACTCAATATTAAATGCTGTCTATAAAATTGTATGCCCAAATAACTGTTTTGTTTCTTATAACAGCATTTTGACTACCAAACCTTTAAAAAGCTGTTTCCTTATTATAATGCTGCTTATTAACACATTAGCATTGCGAGCGTAATAAGGGTAATTTTTCTTACACAGACGTTAAGCATATTCGACTGCGAATTGACTATATGGGTACACTTATAAATATTTGCTATAGGGTGAACGAGACCGTGTATGTCTAGCCTGTGGGGTGTTTTAATTCATTGCTTATATTTTAACACAATGTAACGATTTTAATTCTCAACGAGTAATTATTGTTCAGAGAATTCTTATAAATATGGAAAACTTTGTAGGAGAATATTCCTACCATAACTTATTTCATTTCCTTGCAGCAGTAAATTTTATTCATTATATGTAAATTTTCGACAATTTTCTTTTGTCCAACAAGGTTTAGATATATTTTTTCAACGTGTTTTATGCTTTTACAAATTAATCGAATTTTTATCTTCAACCCTTTAAAAGCCCGAGTTTTTAAAAATTGAATTTAAAATGCTTTTGACTTTCATTGCTTGAATAAAACATGGGATAAATACTTAAAAAAACCTATTTTGTTTTAAGTATGGTTTATGGTTAAAAAACAGTTTTTTACCAACTGACAACACTGGACTTTATTTAAGAAAAAAATTCCTTCATAAAATTATGTATTGTCAAACACAGATTAATTATAATAAATAATAATACTGATAAGGAATTTCCTTCAACATTGTAGATTAAAATATGGTATTCTCAAGCGAACAAACAAAGCTAAAATGGTGCAGCCTCAAGTGAAGAACTTCAATTTATTTATACTTTTTATCAGCACTCAGACTCCTATCTACAAGTAAATTGATTTAATAAAATTTTCAGTATATATCCTATTGGCCACAACAGGCATTAGAGATTCAGTCTTATTCTAAAGATTTTAGAAGACAAAATTGGGTATGTTACTTAAAGGCAATACTGAGCACATTTAAGGGTTAATACATAAAAATGTTACCCGTCGAAAAACATTTGAGGAATCCACCATATCTTTGGCGCAGCTTTCCCTCCATCGAATCTCGTTCCATAAAACTCGAATCTTACCTTACCTTGCCTCTTGAGAAATTATATACGAAGTTGATTCATTTCTGTAATGAGATTTTTAGAAAGTGCAGAATTTTTTAGTTTATTTTCATAATAATAGTTTTCTTTCTTCGCAGAGTTCAGTTTGGCAGACCTACATGCTATTTATCCTTTCCAAAATAAATTATAAATCGTTCATATGTCAACATTCATTGCTATTATAACAGTGCTAACTAATAAAAATATCAAATACCGTTCGCAAAAATATCTAGATGACATTATTACGAATGTCTAGCTAATCAACAAGAAATATTTTTAGGGATAAAATTACCAACTAATGAATCTTTGTATTTCGATTTAAAAGCTCATCAAGATTTCGGATCAATTTAGTTTTCTCTTAGAGAAACAAAAGGAAATGAAAAAAAATGAAAAGTACCAAATTAGAAATAACTTTCTTAATTACTTAAGAATTTTTACAAGATGAATATGCTTTGTCATTAAGTTTTAGCATATTCCTAAGTCAGGAACGGAGCATAAGTATTATTTCTTTATTTATCATAGTCTTCCACCAATCGCGGATTTACCTCAAGTCAATTTAAATATCATAACTAAATAGAAAAATAATAAATTTCTAAAGTTTGTAAAATAAATTTTAGTGAACTTTAATTTTTAAAATACGTAAAACTTTCAGTAAGTTCCAAATTTCGTATGCAAACCGAAGAAGGATATATTAATTTTAGAGACTACCGTTAAATCGTTGATGCAAATTTAACGACTTTCTAGACAACATTATGCGTTGAGATGGTGTCTTCGCAGTTTAAAAGAAGGATGAAAAATAAATAGAAACTAAAATAGCTCCAGGAATTTCAAGGTAGAAGAAATAATGCAGGGATTATTTTGTCAGCAAAGTTATAAATAAGAAAAAGAAACACAATGTTTCACAAAATCAAGTTGCAATTTTCGAAGCTTAAAATCAGGCGAATTCCTCGAATAGACACTCTTTAGGGCTGAAAATGTTGCGCAAATCAGTTGTTTTTAAATTCTCATGAGATCATCCAATTTCCTTTCTCATTACTCTCTTGATTCAAGAATAAATTGGAAACAGTATCTCTTCCGATCAATTAGAATCACAGTCAAAACGAGACTGATTTTTTTGAACAAAACAACTTTGTAAACGGTCTGTCGAACCAGCTCCATATGGTTTGTTATGGTACTAAGTTTGTTGATCAGAGGCACTTGAGAAAATGATACAAGATTTAAGGATCATAAACTGTATATTTGTTTACTAAATGAGCTCTTACCTGTATTGATGTTTCTCTAAAATGATATTTATAAAAGTAAAAGTATTTTACAATTGTTCTATGATGAAAACCTGAATCTATTTTCGCATGATTTTATTACGGTAATATAAATGTATTTTGTGAAAAAATATCCTTTTAAAATTGATCTTATTACTGAAAAGATACCGACTTAAAAAAACTATACAGTAATGCAGCTTCTGAAATAATTGCAACGCAAAGTGTTCATCAAAAGATAGGTGTAATTTCAAAGACTAAAGAAAAGCGCGGTAGAAAATTCTCTAGAAAACATCTATGTATATATTAAATACCTGTGCATAAATAGTGAACAAATTACGTGTTCAGCTTATTTAATGGTATATAATCTTGTCATTTATCAGGTAGTTTTATAAATGAGCAATCATATTAAAGTTATATGACATATGCCTCTATCAGAGGTTGTAATGAAATTTTAGGAAACAAAATAAAATTTATTATTCAAAATTATCTTCATCTTGAAAGTGCCAGGACGTCAATTTCAACAGGATTTAATATCAGACTGAAATTCTATATTCACTTCATGATAATATTTTCAGCTTAACCCGGGAGAACGCGCATCAGGCCTGCGAGGTCCGGAGGCTAAAAGGATTTATTACAGAAAACGAACCTTTAAATGAAAAAAATCGAGATTAACAGTAGCTGCATTCAAGGTCATTTACTTGCTGACCGCAGGTATTTCAAGAATTTCCCCATATTTGTTATCTCAGAAAATAGACGGTCGGGTCTTTGAAGCCCGATGCGCGCGCTCGCGTACACTGTAAAAAATATCCGTTTTTTTCCCGGATTTTTTCCGTATATTTGACGGTTTAAAGCTGTTTTGTTGATAAAACGGTTTTTCACCGTTTTCCGCTCCAGCCATAAAGGGTTTAAAACCGTCAGTTCAAATTCTATTTTTCGTCATACGGTATTGCTTTCCATACGATAACTTTCCCTTTTCTTAAATGTAATTTTATTGCATTCATTTCATGTTTTTAATAGGGTTCCATCTCCGCTATTGTTTACACATGTTGCAGTAACCTGTTGTCACTCATGAAAGCTAACCTTAAAACACGTGTTCTGGCAATAGTTGATTTTTACACCACTAAGTGGCGCCACTAGAGCTATAGTGACTTTAAAACTCAAATAGATTATTTTTACCTCGTTTTATGAAATCTCCGGTGGTCTAGTGGTTAGAGCGACTGCCTTTTATTTCTATGAACGCGGTTTCGATCCCCGGCTCAAAAGAGTTAGAAGTTTTGTCACCATCTTGCATCGAAATCGTCCAAGTAAGTTCAATTAAAAATTATATTAATTAAATTAATAATTAAGCCTTGATTAATTAATATTTCTAATTGATAATACACATCAGCACATTTCAACTCAACTCGAACAGAAGGAGAAAAACAACTCAACTCAGTCGATGACGTCACTTACTTCGATGATTTAATTTTTACGGAGAAAACTTGATTTCATACGGTAAAAAACCGTTGTGACTACGGATTTACTTCCTAACTTTTACGGGAAAAACTTGTTCCTGTATGGTAAAAAACCGTTGTGCTTACGGATTTACTTCGTAACTTTTACGGTTTTGCACAACCAACCCAGCTGCCAGTTTAAAACCGTAAATTTTACGGGATTTTTTTTTTACAGTGTATATGTGTAGGATTGCTAAAGACAACAGATAGATCGCGACAATTTATCGCTATTGGAAATATAAACATGAAATGGAATGATTAGAAAAGCTTTTAGATGATATATCAATTAATTAGGAGTCGATTAATGAAGAAAGTAAAGAAATTGTTAATGTTGAATTACAGATCATAAGTCGAATTCTGAAAAGGAATTAGACAATGAATCGGATATTTGTGAATCCACCGATTGTTTAGAAGAATTCTGGAGTTGAAAAATGGTGTAGACAATGGTAAGATAGCTGGAATTACCAAATGATGTAAAAAAGAACCTCGCAAAAAGGTGAGAACTTTTACGCAGAACATCGTCATAAAACAACCCGAAAATTTTTGTGAAGCAAAAGTTGTATAATGGGTTCCAAATTCTTGAAAATTCTAATCTATGAGACAGAAATATATTAACCTTACATTAACCTGGATATAAGAAATACTGATATTCAGGTGAATTAAGGTAATTTTGGTCGGGAAAGCTAATATTTTCATAAATACCTTGGAATGACAAGCATTATTCCTAATTTTAAAGAACTCCTAGAAGACTCCTTATTTTTTTAATATTTCATATTTTGTACACTATTGCAACAAATGTTTTCTGTTAAAGTAAATATCATTTTCTCGCGTTTTGTTAAAAAAAAAACCAGGATCCTGGGCCTGCGAAGCCCCATGCGCGTCCTCGAGGGTTAATGTCTATGAGTGACAAGTTTAAGTTAGTATGTGTTAAACAGATGCTTATATGTAGTCACTCATAACTCAGAAATAGTTAAAATAAGTAACTAAACCTCAAAAAGAGGTTAATGATTATTTGTTGAAAATATTTACTAAATATATGGTACTGAATCATTTTTCTCGAACTAAAGTTTTGCTCTCGTAGTAAAGAAACTTTTATTAAATTAAAGGTGAATGTTCACAGAACGTGACATATATAAATATATTCCCTAATGAATTCTTTTCATGAATTCGTAAAACGGAAAAGGATATGCTACAAAAAAATGTACTTTGCTTATTCATTATGTTTGTTCATTTTTCATCTTATTTCTGTATTTTTATTGCATTTCTGCATATTTTACATAAATTAAATTTATAAGCATTTTTTTTGTATTTGATAACTTCCTTGGTTGTTTCTCGTTACGATAGGACGTATTGATCCCTTTTTGACTTTTTTTAATAAGTTTAAACGCCTTTTAACCTTTTTTTTTCATTTTTTAGAGAATTGAAATTTACAATAAATTTTGCTTTATTCGTTTCTGTTTAAACTTAATTATGTTAGAGATATTAAGGTTTATTTCCCTCATATGTACTAAATTTTTAAAGCTTCTATTGAATGGACTGAGATTTTAAAATACTTTCACATTTTTATTTAGAATTTAATTACATAATTTTATGACACATAAAGTGGGAAAAATCCAGAATTTTGCATGCGTTTATAATGCTGAACCGGGCCGAAATAACCTGTGAGCCTATTCCAGTCTTCAGAATCACATGTTCGAAATCCGATCTGCTAATTAAATTTGTTGTAGTCAATGAAAGTCTTTGCATTTTTGAAATGCAAGCTCAAGTATTCTTTCCCACGTTCACCCAGTTGCACGTTTATGTCAGAAGTCTGTACTGAGATATGGAAATGATTGAACGAAATCTCGGGATGCAGTTACAGTCAAAATAAATATCATTCCCCTATCACCTATTATATAGATGATATATATACAGGGTTGTTCTAATTAAAGTTTTCCTGTTTAGACCAACGTAAAGTCCATTCTGGTAGCCGGACGTCGATGAAACTTGCTATATATATTATATGGACCATGGGGAAAACAAATATGCAATAAAAAATATTAGTTGAAATTTTAACCGATAGATGCCGCTTTTAACATATTCACTACCTACCTATTATATAATTAGATCACTCTTCTCTAAGAATTCTTCTAAAGAACCTAAAATCCAAAACTCAATTCGTCGATTCCAATTTGAAACCTCCATGCGGGTAGCGGCAAAACAGAGGATCTGCCTACATTGGCACCTCGCGTTGAGGCTAGAAATGAAACTCGAAATCCCCCAAGTAGGGGAAGAGGAGAATGGGTGGAAGGAATTATGTGATTTTGAACCTTGTCTTAAATATACGATAAAGAACTTTATGGAAATTTGGAACGGTTTAAAAAGCCAGCAGTCAATGCCGTAAAATCATTTTTCACCACGCCTTTAGAGAAGAAAGAATGAGCTTTACTGACGAAGATGTTTTATCAGAACGACATTAATTTGTCATCTTCACTTCGAGAATATCGACGCTTGAAAGGCTTAAGAAAAGAGCCTATGTCGAGCCAAGCTTTGAAAAATATGATTACTAAATTTGTAGAGACTGGGGAGTTGGGTGTGCTGCAATGAAGAAGGGGGAAACGGCTTTCAAATGAAACTGCGAAAGAAGTCGCTCTTGAAGTGGTCAAAAGAGCTTCCGGTTCCAAATATTCCTCGGCAAGTGCTCGAGCGATGTCACGTGATTTGTCTCTCTCTTGGTCTACAGTACGAAAGGTTCTTCGATCGATTGTAAATTGGTATCCATACAAGATCCACGTTGTGCAAGCGCTGAAACTTGCAGTTCCAGACCAAAGCACTCAATTTGATAGATTTTTTTTTCCAAAATAGCCGTTCACAATCCATGGCCTTGGAACATTTTGTGGTCGGACAAGGTGCATTTTACCCTAGACGGAGCAGTGAATACTCAGAACTGTCGCGTATGGGGTACTGCAAGTCCTAATGTTGTGCATGAACATTCTCTGCATCCTGATTACATTACTGAATTTTGTGATTTTACTGCTCTTTTCATGGCCTTCAAAGGTGTTGCATTACGGATGCCCGTTACTGCGACCTTCTTCACCAGAAAGTCATTCCTGTCCTACAAGAACGAGAGTGTAGATTGTTTAGAGAATACTGTCTTCATGTAAGATGGTGCACCACCTCATATTGCCCGACCAGTGCAGGCACTACTTCGTGCCCACTTTGCACATGATCGGGTAATTTAAAAAAGTTTTCCGACTGCCAGGCCTCCTCGTTCTCCGGGTTTGAATCCATGTGACTTCTGGTTGTGGAGATTCCTGAAAGATCGTGTCTATGGAGGAAACATAACGGATTCTGTCTGAATTGAAAGCAAGCATAACGCGTCATGTTTCTGCAATTGATCGAGAAACCATTCGCGTTACTATTGAACACGCTATAGTACGCTTTGAATATGTGCTTGACGCAGATGGAATGCACATTGAAGATATGCTGTGATTAAATAAAGTTTTGTGCTTCGAATTTCTGTTTTTAGTTCTTTATGATCTAACTTCTCACCTGATGGTCGAAATTTGAACTATTATTTTTATGGCAAATTTCTTTTCCTCATGGTCCATATAATATATATACAGAGTTTCACCAACGCCCGGATACCAGAACGAACTCTTCGTAGGTCTAAACAGGGTAACTTTAATTATAACCACCCTGTATATATAAATAGAGAGAGAGAGAGAAAATTATATATATATATACATAAATGTAGGTTGGAAGCCTAGCTCCCATGTCGGTTGAAGTCAGACGAAAACACATTTTAAACATTTAATTATGACGAAACAAGCAATTAGAAGGCACAACATAAAATTATGACGATAAAAGTGAAGAATTAGGAGGGCGGTTGGTGCCCTTTACATCATATTAAAATAAAGACGACAGCTCTGAACAGTATGCTCCATCACCCGCAATCGCACAACAATGTCTGCCGCCAGCAAGCGAAAAAATCAGTTGTGTCACGTGACGTCAGCTCGTAGAGAGCTGCAAATCGGTGGATTTAAATTACGCGACATTCCTGACAGTGCATTGGCGGGATACCATATGTATAAGTATATATATATATATATATATATCAAAACAAACTAATAAACACAAGACAAAAACTCAAAAACAGTCAAGACAAAATGGCAAAAATAGACAAAAACCGAAATAAAATTGAAAAATATCATAGCGAGCCGCTCGTCAGGAAGAGAAGCTCGCTCATGATATTAATTTGTGCTTTTCTCTGCTAACGACAAACGAAATCCGTTAAAAATTGCCGTCATCCCCTCTAAAAACACAAGACAAATAAAAATGGAAGAATTCTTGAATAAAAAATAAATACATTTAAGAAGATTTAAAAAGAGTCAAATACAAAAAATCCGAATACAAATACAAAAAATCCGAATACAAAAGACCTAGAATAAAATAAAAAAAAACAGCCGTAACATAAAAAATAATAAATTAAAAGCGAAATATGCTTACCATGGCCAGGAAAAAGCTACCGCGACCACGAGGAGAATGAACGCCAAACCAGTTTTCGCAGTTGCCAAACAGAGGAAAAAGAAAGATAAGGAGAAAGAGGCTTTGTCAGTAGCTCCGTAATCACTGCTTGAGATATCGTCGCACAAAGTTTTCGGGAATACCATTATTTAAAAGTAGATCATACAAAAGCTTCAATTGTCTAGATTTTGAAATTTCGTTCGAACAAATAGATCTAATGCGAGAAAATTGAGAGAGAATAGTGTTTCTATAAATCTTAATAGAATTATTAGAAGACCAATATGAAAGTCTGTTGACACAAAAATTAAAATCCATTCTTTTGTCAAAAATATCGATACAAAAGTTATTATCAACAAGTTTAATATCCAGATCTAAAAAATCCGCTTCAAACTTATTACAGTTTGTTTGCTTAAGAAGCAAGGCTGAAGGATAAATATTTTGCCACGTAATATTAAATGATCCATGATTAAAAACAATAAGATCATCTAAGAATCTGAGAGCCTGAAGATGAAGAAGTAAATAATTTTTTTCAAAGTAATGAAGGAAAGGTTTAGCTGTAATAGAAGAAAAAGAAGATCCTTGAGGAATGCCATGTGATTGCAGAAAAATAATTTCCCCATTATAAATAAAATTATTAAATATGCAAAAATTAAATAATTTATCCCAATACTCAAAAGAAATATTGAGAAGATTTTTGTAATCAAAAAAGTATGAGTTAAGCACCTCTCGAAGAATGGCTAAAGGAATGCTTGTAAAAAGATCTTTGAAGTCGAAAATCTCAATAGAAGAAATACTGTTCTTATTATTGTGAATGAAATCAATAACCGGTTTATTATTGTTAATAATCCAAGTGAAACCTGAACAAATGACATTCAGCAATTTTTTTAACAGATTGAAGAAAATGTAACCAGGTTGCTTCATGTATGAAGAAGTTCCCCAAGTGATAAAACGATAAGAAATAGGATTTTTATGAAATTTTGGATTAATAGTAATATAAGGAAAGCAAAAATTAAATTTCTTAATTTTGAAGAATTTATCGAAAGCAAAAATTTTTTTGGATATTGTACTCATATTAAAGTTGGACTTTTTGTATGTTGCTGAATTTTGAAGTTCCTTATCTAGAAGATTAAAGTAATGCTGTTTGCAAATAAAAGCATAATTATTGGAAGCTTTGTCGATAGGAGTAATGATGAATTTACATTTTAAGTCTTCAATAGCAATTTTAATATTAGAAAAGCTAAAAGAATCAAAACATTCGGAATTATTATAATGGAAGGAGAAAGACTTTTTCAAAAGGTAATAAAGAATCCATTTCCACTCAATGAAAAATTCAATGGGGATAGAAAAAGCATTAGAAGTTTTTAAACAGAAATCATCAATATTACTCAGTAATTTATGCAGTATGGTAGGAAGAGAAACATGAAAAATCGGTCTGAATTTTGGACCTTTTAACGTGATACTTTTAAGATCTGTATTCTCTACAATGTCTAGATTACCAGTAACAATATGGCCAGAATCTTTGTCAATAAATTGAGAATAGGAGTCTTTATCACAAAAACAAATAGCTGTTTTTTTAAGATTTACTATGTCAGAAGAGGCATTATTGTAATTGAAGATTTTTCTGCCAAAAGGAACATTATATTTAAAAGTTTTTTGTAAACTAATGTTTTTAATGGGAAAAAATTGCTGAGCATAATTGAAAATGGAAGAGAAAGGAATCTTGTCAAAAGTAGGATGCTGGAAATTAAAAATGAAATGCAACTTTTTAGTAGGATCTTTAGTAGGAATTTTTGAAAATCTCTGTTTCAAAAGATCTAAAATGAGAGTTTTGAAATGTAAGTTATTGGACTTAAATGAGAACCAAAGTTTAAAAATAAATCAAGAAGCGAGCTAGATCTTAAAGAGAAAACAAAATTCTTGACAGGAGCCCACAGATAAGAGTTTGCAAAAGAAAGTTCTAATGCCTCAAGTTCACTAAAAAGGTGAGAAACTGATTTAGAAGGTCTTTTTTTAATCCTTTTTCCTCTGCAACCTCTAGAAGTCTTATGATGTGTATATATATAT
Organism: Araneus ventricosus; assembly: GCA_013235015.1. NCBI lineage: Eukaryota > Metazoa > Arthropoda > Arachnida > Araneae > Araneidae > Araneus > Araneus ventricosus. Next base: position 3,038,582 of record BGPR01000019.1, on the reverse strand, counting down.
ATATATCAAAACAAACTAGAAACATAAGACAAAAACTTAAAAACAATCAAGACACAATGGCAAAAATATAGACAAAAACCAAAATAAATTAAAAAATATCATAGCGAGCCCCTCGTGAGGAAGAGAAGCTCGCTCATGATATTAATTTGTGTTTTTTCCTGCTAACGACAAATGAAATCCGTTAAAATATGCCGCAATCCCTTCAAAAAGCACAAGACAATTAAGATGGAAAATGGGAAAATTCTAGAATAAAAGATAAATACATTGAAGATGATTTAAAACGAATCGAAAGCAAAAAATCCGAATACAAAAGACCTAGAAGAAAATAAAATAGTAGTATACACAAAAAAATAAAATAAAAGCGAAAAAGGCTTTCCATGGCCAGGAAAAAGCTAACATGTCCGTGAGAATCACGAGGAGAATGGACGCCAAACCATTATTGCTGTTGCCAAACAGAGGAAGAAAAAGAGAAGGAGAAAAGGGCTTTGCCAATAGCTCCGGAATCACTGCTTGAGATATCGTCGCACAAAGAATACTATTATTTAAAAGTTGATCATACAAAAGATTTAATTGTCTCGATTTTGAATTTTCGTTCGAACAAATAGATTTAATACGAGAAAATTGGGAGAGAATAGTGTTTCTATAAATCTTAATAGAAATATTAGAAGACCAATAGGAAAGTCGGTTGACACAAAAATTAAAATCCATTCTTTTGTCAAAAATATCGATTATTATCAACAAGTTTAATATCCAGATCTAAAAAATCCGCTACAAACTGATTACTGTTTGTTTGTTTAAGAAGCTAGGCTGAAGGATAAATATTTTGCCACGCAATATTAAATGTTCCATGATTAAAAACAACAAGATCATCTAAGAATCTGAGAGCCTGAAGATGAAGAAGTAAATAATTTTTTTCAAAGTAATGAAGGAAAAGTTTAGCTGTAATAGAAGAAAAAGAAGATCCTTGAGGAATGCCATGTGATTGGAGAAAAATAATTTCCCCATTGTAAATAAAATTATTAAATATGCAAAAATTACATAATTTATCCCAATACTCAAAAGAAATATTGAGAATATTTTTGTAATCAAAAAAGTATGAGTTAAGCGCCTCTCGAAGAGTGGCTAAAGGAATGCTCGTAAAAAGATCTTTGAAGTCGAAAATCTCAATAGAAGAAATACTGTTCTTATTATTGTGAATGAAATCAATAACCGGTTTATTATTGTTAATAATCCAAGTAAAACCTTCTGAACAAATGACATTCAGTAATTTTTTTAACAGATTAAAGGAAATGTAACCAGGTTGGTTCATGTATGAAGAAGTTCCACAAGTGATAAAACGATAAGAAATAGGATTTTTGTGAAATTTTGGATTAATAGTAACGTAAGAAAAGCAAAAATTATATTTCTTAATTTCGATTTAGTTTAGTTTAGTTATATTAACGTCCCTTTTTGAAGCAACACGAGGGCTATTTTGGGACGGACCTCGTAATTTTGAACCTCGGTCAGATGACGAGGACGACACCTGAGCTGGCACCCCCCTCTCCAAACTTCCACGCCACACCAACGGGAGGACGTTTGACCACTACGTATGATTTAGCGTGCAATAGGCCCCATACACGGCGGATCTTCAGTGGAATAGGGTCTCGAACCTGGAACCCTCCGGCCCCAAAGCCGAGACCTTGCCACTAGGCCACCGCGGCCTTTCTTAATTTTGAAGAATTTATAGAAAGCAAGAATTTTTTTTGGAAATTCTACTCATATTAAAGTTGGACTTTTTGTATGTTGCTGAATTTTGAAGTTCCTTATCCAGAAGATTACTGTAATGCTGTTTGCATATAAAAGCATAGTTATTGGAAGCTTTATTGATTAGAGTGATGATGAATTTACTTTTTAAGTCTTCAATAGCAATTTTAATATTAGAAAAGCTAAAAGAATCAAAACATTTGGAATTATTATAATGGAGGGAGAAAGACTTTTCCAAAAGGTAATAAAGATTCCATTTCCACTCAATGAAAAATTCAATGGGGATAGAAAATCATTAGAAGTTTTTAAACAGAAATCATCAATATTATTCAGTAATTTATGCAGTATGGAAGGAAGAGAAACGCCAAAAATCGGTCTGAATTTTGTACCTTTTACATATATATGTATATATTAGCTTTGACAACAGATTGTACCAACAAATTAAAGGCATTCAACAAGGTGGCCGTGCTAGTAATACAAACTAATTTTTATCCAGATTACTTGATATTACTGAAAAATAATGACAACTTTTCTTCTACAGATTTTCTTGACCTTGAAATAAAAATAATAGATAATATTTTACGCACTAAGATTTTTGATAAAAGAAACACTTTTCAGTTCAATATAAATAGGTTACCATTTTGGAACAGTAACATAAGTCGTTTAATTTATAAAAATATTGTAATAAATTATATTTACAGAAGCAATATGCTGGTCACAGATATAAATAGTAGGCAGTCCCAAATATTAATGTATTTTTTGAAAATGCTTTGAGTTATGAGTATCCTAGAAAATTCTTGTATGCTTATATTAATAAGAAATATTTATGATTCAACAAATTAACATTGGTCTTTATATTTATCCTACAATTAAGTATTTCCACTTAAATTATCCATTTTATGATCGTATATGTTATATATAGCAATAACCGTTTAGTACTTTATTTCAAAAGTAGATGGCGCCACTATTTTAAAGGTTTTGAATGCATCATATAAAAAATAACTTTTTATTTATAGATTATTCTACTTTTATTATTCTAATAGGTTAAATTTAATTAAAAAATTTTAATTTAAATTTAATATTTCTTTTAGTGTTTTATATTAGTAATTTATATATATTAATTATTATTTATATATATTATTATATAGTAATTTATAATATATTAGTTTTATATTAGTAATACGTCGGGAGTGTATTCTCCTGGTAGGGCCACCCAAAGCTCGAAGGCCACTCCATTATTCCCAGCTAACACTAACAGCCATAGAGGCAAAGTCAGACTTCTCCCCAAGTGGTACTTCGATTGAAATTGAAGCTGCCTCTCACCCGTAGTCATAAACCAGTCGTATTCTGACTTGTGGTACTGTTAGAGCGACATGGTTTCATGGACCTGGTCTAGTATTTGGGCCAGGAGGACATGAAACAACAACATATTAGTAATAATACACTTAAATTAAAAATCCCATTTTCCCACTTAATGCGGAACCTATATTCAATGTTTGGTACATAAGTAAGGTATAAAAAATATATTGTAAGATGAAAAAGGTTACATAGAGATTTAATTTCGCAATTTTTAATTTGAATTTGCTATATTTAGTTATTAATAGTTCTTTTTTATAATAGTATGTTTGCTTTAATTTAGAATACATTGTAAATATACAGGGTTAATGTTTTCTCTATTTTTATTCTCATCGTAAGATGATTTTAGGACATATTCCCCTTTTCTATTGTCCAAAAATTGGCTTCGTGGAGGGTTGTCGCCAGAAATCTAGATTAACACGACAGACTACTCCCCAGGCTCGTTAGCCATTTTGATTCTTTCAATTTCAAATAAGGATTGTCTTTTTTAAGTTTATTTAATTATTAGTGCTGATAGTTTTGTGTGAAGTTTTATTATATCTTGAATATATGATTAGGGATGGGATAATTTAATTTAATCCTAATGATTATGTATATTGCAAAAATAGTGTAGTGTGTGTGTGTGTGTAAAAGTTTTAAATAATGGAGGTAACGCATTTTTATTGGGACGATACCATTTATTCTATCTGCGTAATTTTAAGAAGAAAACTTCAATTTGAAGATTAATTTAGAATTGTAAAGTCAAACAATGACCAGCAATCAACGTGACGTGCTTCCAGCGCAACGTCCGAAACAGAAAAAGGGGAGATGGTAGCGGCATGCGCCTTAAATACTATTGGAGAAGGGAGTTCTCCTAAAAAGCTTTAAAACCGGTTGAATCCAGACTTCTTTAAATTAAAGTGGCAGTTGTTTTTATCTGAGAATTTAAGTAGAGCGAAAAAAAGAATTTTTTTAAAACACGAAAAAAATCTAACTTGCAATATATATATAACACAAAAATATAACACATGTTTTGATTAATTCAAATATTTAACTAAATATATATAAACCAAAATATAACTTGTTCTATATAAACTTACAAAACAAAGTAAACAAAACATATCAAAATGCAATTCAAAAACTAAAAATTTATTAATTAAACTAAATTTAAATTATTATCCTATCAACGAAAATACTATAGATACTAAGAGCAATTGGTAAGTTTAAACATGTAAATGAAGTCTTTTGCAATCAAAACTATTGAAAAAGGCAATCCAAATATTTGGAATTTTCAACAATTAAATGAATGGCTTGGTTGTAGACAAGCTTAGCCAGGTTATATATATAGTTACAAATTTCAAACAATCAAAACACGTGTCACATTTTCAATATATACATATATTAATCTAAAAATTCAAATTAAATTAATGTTACATTTTCAAAAATCCTACAAATGAAATACAAAATGAAATACTATTACTACTATGAAAAAGACAACCCATATATATATATAATATGGATAATACATATATATATATATATATATATATAATATGGAAAATACATAAAACCTATTAATCAAAACCTAATCTTCATCCCAAAAAACACGAACGAATGAAAGAAACATTGCATAATTAAACATGTAGCATGTAGTATTAGAAAGAATCGGAATCCAGATGAAGAAATGATGAATTAAGTGTACATATTGAATTTCGCAACTTTCAAAAAATTTTCATCGGGAAATTTTCATTTCATCTTCCTTTTTTGAATGCTTGTAATAGTAGATTAATAACTATGAACTGTAATATTTTAATTTAATCTTTTCCATCTTATATTGCATATATTTTCAATAATATTTGAATGAATATAGTTTATACTTCTATAACGTATAATTTTTCATATGTTTTTGTTCTTGCAATATTAGACATTTTGATTAAAATTATATTGTTTTATTAACTTTTTGAGGTTGATGCATTTTTTAAAGTGCTGATTAGGTATGTTTTTAATTCATAATCGTTAATTGGGTCTTTCCATCTATAGATATGTGGATTTTGATTGTATGATATTATTCATATTTTAATTTATTTGTTTCTCTGTTTTCAAATAAATGTTTATTGATTCGGAAACTTACCAATCAAAAGGTTAAAATAAAAGATATTAATTCCAATCTTGAATGCAAATAGCCAAATATAAATAAAGGAAATAAAAATTACTTTCAATAAATTTTTAGAAAAGTGTATAAAGTTTTTATATTAATTAAATAAATAAATAAAATTGACATAAAAATAAACACATGATAAAGCTGCCAAAAAAATTTCGTCCATCGAGTTAGTACGATAGTTCAGAGTTAAAAATTTACGAAATCAACTCTCTTCTTATGCAAGGAAAGTTGCAAAATAGTAAAGATGTTAAAATGTTCAAAAAAAAGGTGAATGGTAGAAGAGAAAACGAATAAAAAAACAAAAATTAATATGTCTAATACTAATATTCTAACCACATTTGTAGAAGATACGCACGGCTATAAAATGGTAAGCATATATAATATTATTGTACAAATTATATATTTTTATTGTAATAAATTATTAACAAAATTTTCAAAGATATAAATCTAATCATGAATATCACTTAAGTAATTAAAATCTTGTAGAAGAAGGAAAAGAATCAATAACATATAGGAAAATAATCAAGCCTAAGAAAAGGGGTTATCTATATTAAAAAACAGAAATAAGTGAAAGTTACAGAAGTTAATAATGTAAACTAGTGTAAGATTTCATAAATATTTATTTAAATATCCCACTCTTATGATATAATATAATTAAACAATGTCCGAATGTAGTAAAAGACATACTGTGAAATAAAAACCATTATTTAAGGAGGTCATAATTTTTTATTGATGTATATATACAAAATGTTGACAGGGAAATTGTACTTCAATGTACAGTTCAAAGAATCTTCTATATTATTGATTTTGCTATCAAGTATTATGAAGATTTTATGACTATTCCTAATAATAGCCGAACTATTTATTTTTCCCAAATTTTTCGTGCTCACATTTCAGTAACATTTTTCTTCAGTTAGTAATATATATTTAACAGACATTTTTGAAGTTCTAAAATTGCTCTGAATTTTTCTAGAATTACGTAGAAGGAAACATTTGATGAAAATTAATATTAATACAGGTTAGTCCCTTTTTTATGTAAAACTATTATCTTAATGCTCATATCTCTAATAGTAAATTACCCTTTCAAAAAGGCTTCATTATTTTAAATTTTATCTCCTAATGGTTTACTATAATAACATTTACTGACTGATACTTGTGAGAATATGTCGAACTTTCTAAATATAGATAAAAGAAAACTCTTTTTGTAATTCTTATTCTGTGATTTTAGAATATTTCTTTCGAATCATATTCCATAACTGCAAAGGTGGTATATCTGTCCCTCAAACTGAAATTGCGATGAAAACCATTCTTCAAATACATATATTTAAGAAGTCCATGGATTAACATTTTTATCTAAAATATATCCAGTACTATTTTATTTTTTGCACTAATAAATAATCTTTCTACAAATATCTTCCTTCTTTGCAAGCATACAGGAGCATTTGGAGCTAAAACTTATTTACGAAAAGAAACAGATATTCAATGTATATATTTAGTGATGTAAATTAAATTTCAAGAAGAGCACTATTAAGCATTTTTCGATACTGCAATATAATGCTTAAATCAGCCATAATTTCGAATGGTTAGCTGCTTTATCTCCATATCCGCTTTTATCTGGAAACGTATACAATGAACAGAAAAATAACTTAGTCATTAAGAGGGTAAGTATTCCTGGGAATTTCACCAATATCCTTTCCACTTTCGTTTCTGCATCATGAGCCCAATTAATTAAACGCCACGTTTTTTTCTGTTTTATCCGTGAAAGGTTTATTTAGATACAAAAATTATTGTTTGATCTAGCCTTATATATTCATTAGCGATTGAACTCAGTGGATGATAATTTAATGCATTAAGCTAAGGAAGTAGATGGATGTAATTATTTCCCTTTTTCTTTTCCTTTTTTTATTAAAGATGAGCCCTTAGGATTATCATAGAACACTTTGGGAAAAATTCATCCCTTGAAAATAATATTTGAAACATTGTTTTATGATAAATGTAGGGAGTATAAGGATAATTTTTACTATAGAGGTAAATAGGTTTTGCATTATGTAGAATTAAAAAAAAGTAGATCAACAGAATATATGTACATGAAAATTATTTCATTTAGTGTAAAATGAACTGAATTTTTTCTCCATATTTAAAGGATATTTCTTCTCCATAATGTTATCAATATTCAGTTCAACCTTAACAAATTGTTTTAGAAACGTTGCTCATTTGTCTGTCTGAAGCATTGTATTTTAGAAATAAGTTAGCCTGAAATTCCAAATATTCTCTGAATGATGAAATGTTACAGAATTTGAGAGTATGAAACAAAGGAAGATGACTCGAAATGATCATAATTGCGCACAATTTTGTCGTTGTAATGCATATACAGTTCGTCAAGAGTTATTCCGAGCATTTCTTATTGCTTGCAATTAAAAACGGTTAAAATCAAACAAATTATGTCATTTGATTTATTAATGCGTCTTTTTTCACATAAATAGATCAACTTGGCTTCAGAGGCCGTCGTATCATCTTTCCAATTTTCCAATGGTTGTCCTCAGTTTTTTTTTTCTTTTAAACAAATCCTCACATTCAGAACCCTCTGTATAGTGCATGATTTGAAGCAAAACAACTGGAGATATACATGAAAAAAATCTATGGGGCTATCTCAATATATAAACGTGTAAAAAGTAGGTCATTCTTATAATCGTTTCCCTTACGTTTTGCATTTCATTTGTTGATTCGATAATTTAACCATGGGCCTTACAACAGTTCTTAAAGCGGTATGCACCGAAAGATATGAGCCAAAGCAATCGTCAAAACATGAATCCAGAATTACATATTTTTGTTCTCATGTTCATTTATAGAAATAAAATTAAGAAAGAACGGATAAAAAATTAATGATAACAAAAGTTTTTTTTCTTCATCTCCTTATTCATAAATAAACCTTAGGTATATCAATTTAATTTTCGCGTCTTTACTCATGATATAAAAAACCAGATTTAACAAATACCGATGCTTTTACTATTCATTATATTGTTCTTTCCATGTAGTTTAGATTTTTAAAAAAATTGAACATCCTGAAAACTTTGATAGTTATTATGAATAAAGAGGCTTTAACCGAATTATTTGTAGAGTTTCTAAAAAGTAATAATTATGTTATTCTTTTGAAAACACTTTTTTATCCATGCATTATAATTTTCATGATAAAGTTTTCACCGAACGAAAATTAATAAATTGTGAAAATCTCTCATATGACATTTATATTCAATTTCTTTTTTAGTACAGCCGTGGAAGTTTCCTAAGAAGACTTCTTGAAACTGATTCGAAATCTTCCAATAACAATTTGAGCCCCTACAAGTTACAAAAAGAGTTCGAAGTTATTTGCAGGATCCTCGATATTCTTGACGATAGTTGAATAAAATGAGCCTGATAAAAAAAATTCAAAATTCTCTCGCAGATTTCCAGTGAAACGAATAGTCAAGTCTAATATCATTGTTACAAGACATAACAATAGCATCCCTGGGTTATTCAATTGATGAACTGGAACTCTGTTGAAACTGTCGACGCGCGCGCGCGATTTTCTAGACATGAATTAAGATTTCTGAATCAAAATTGAAGCATCCAATTACGTTTGTGTATTTATATTCTTTGGAAACATCTCAAGGACTTACATTTTTTAAAAATTCTAATGAAAAATTATACTGTTTTTAAATTGATCTTAATGAAAACAATTATTTTCAAGGTACTATTAATTGCATAAACAAGCTTCATTAATTTGGATTTAGTAAGTATGAATTAAAATGTGCTGCGGCTGCAGTGCCTTGGTAACCATATTATTTTGAGCAATCCAAGATTCTTTGTTTAAATGAGCCTCATGCACGACAATTCCGTCGGGCTCAATCGTCCCCTCACTGAAGTATTATCACGTTTAGAGAAGAAGTTTAAGTATTGTCTATGCCAGCGGTTCTCAAAAGTTTTGGTTGTGCTGATTGTCTGTTGTGAACAAAATATTTTGAGGCCTACTAACTAAATATACAAGTAAAAAAATACAAACGCATAATATATTGTTACAAAGCTATAAAGTTGTTTCCCCGAGATGCTAGACTTGGCGACAAACTTGGCGACTTGGCGACAAATTTGGCGACTTGGCGGTAAAGTTGGCGACTTTGGCGACAAAGGGAATTTTCTAGAAGGACCTCAAACTTTCCACCTATTTCTACTGGTTTCATGAACTTTCTAGAGATTACGTCACTTCCTACATAATGAAGTCACTTCCTGTTGAAAAGTATAAAGGCAAGCTCTCAAGCCAAGAAGAGTCAGTTGGAATTTGACCTGCAAGCAAGCTGGTGAGTTAACAAGAAACCTTTGAGCGTTGGGTTGAGATTTATTGATAGTCTCTGTTGTGAATTTTTACTAGTGCTGTGTTAATACTTGTGCTACGTTTCTTTGCTTGGGAATATTTGTAAAATAAAGAGCTTTATTTTTTAATCCTGCTTTTTGGATTGCATTCACGTACACCCACAAAGCAATTTTGTTACAATATAATATGTCAGTCACGTATATGTCAGTAATTAGTAAAGCTTACTGCGAAAAGATTAAAAATATATTGTTTGTAAAGCAAAAAAACTTTATTGTTATTACTTAGCTGACATCGAGTCTTGACTAGCGTTTCGCGGCCCACTAATGCGCTATGCGCGGCCCATAGGTTGGGAATCGCTGGTCTATGCCATTTCACCACGACTCAAAATTACAAATTCCATCCACACAGTACCCATGTGTAGTCTTGAAATGGAATGTTTCTTTATTCTGTTCTACAAAATACGAATGCAATTTTCTGAATTTTCGCAAAATACCATAATCACAAACCACCAGCTGAAAATTTTTAAAAGTTAACAGCTTTATTTTTTTAAAATATATATTAACTCTCCGTTAATCACATACATTTTCATTCTTAACTGATCGCAATGTATCTATTATAAAAATCTATTATGTGATTTATTCATTCGGGTTTGGGAAATTTTTCTTCATAACTATAATAAATATTTATCCTAATGAGAAAATATATTGGTATTCTGCAAGAAAAATTTAGTTTGTAATGCTTTAAAAGTAGAATAAAACAATAGAAAATTCAATGGAATTGAAATTTTGGAATTTGCATGGCACAAGATCCTCGTTTAGGATAGACCAGGGATGCGAATCCTGCGGCCTTCTGACCACATGTGCCCTTCTTAAGTTTCTTATGCGGCCTTACGTGCTATTTACAATATTCATTTAAAAATATAATTGTATGTAATAGTAACAGTTACAGAACAATTAACCTTAAGATTCTACTCGTTCGGCCTTCTGCCCAACTGCCGAAATTTAATGAGGCCTTTCTGCGTAAAAAGTTTCCCTACCCTTGAGATATACTGTTCTGAATTTATCTAATATAGGAACGTTTCTGTTAAATATTGCGAATGACGGAGGAGAAACAGATTTACCACAGCTTTTTATATGAAATGGAATTTACTAGTTCAAGTGAATTTCTAGACAGAATGAGAGAGAGAAAAAAATGTTCGGTAAAAATTAATTAATAAAAAGAATTCAGGTAAACCAAGTGTTTCAAAAATAAATTAAACGCATTGCTATTTCGGTAACGAAAACATGTAGATAGATGCTTGTTTAACCCCTTAACTGCCGCCGGCGTATATATACGCCTCACTCAACCGATGCGTTAACTGCCGCCGGCGTATATATACGCCTTTCCGAAGTACGATCCTTTGCATTGCGCTGCTATAAAGAAAACTGCTTCCACGGCCTTGTAATGCCATGAAATGACCTTGACAATGTTTGAAACGGATTTTCTTATTTCAGAGAAGAGGGGTAGGGTATTGGTAAAGGGGATGTTTCTGAAACGGTGAAAGTCATAGCTGTGCAGTTTTTGCTTCTGTTTCTGTTTGAGTAGGTCGTGCTTTTTTATTCTTCTTTTGCTTCCGTTTTCGTTTATTGCGCGAAACAGAATATCTTTTTACGAAAATGTCTGACAGTGATGAGAGTGATTTAGATGACTATTTTCCGTCATCTTCAGGATCAGAAACGTCGGAATATGATGCTTTGTGCTGGGGATGGTTGGAGGGGGAGGGATATGAAAGTATGGGGTACTAAAAAAGGATTAATCAAGGGGTATCGAAGGGGGAAAAAAGAGATTCAGAACCATTTGCCTGGGATATGCCCATGTCTCGAATATGGGAGAGAGATGCAACGGTAAGGACAACAAAAAAGTTGTACCGTGTAGAATCAAGTGGCATTGGGGAGCGAATTGTGCAAGATTTCGTCGGCAGTTAAGGGGTTAATCATATCAGTTCTATTTTCACATACTTGCTTATTTTACTAATAATTATTTACTTATCCACACGCTATTTGCGATAAGCTAATTATAGCTATACAACGAGTATATATCAAAAGACAGAATTAATCATTTATTGCCAACTAAATACACAGATTCTACATTTAAAATATTCACAGAATCATTAAAATATTGATTTATACTGAATTATATTTTGTTGCTGTAAATTCCAAAGTTGGAATAAACATAAGAAATTCCAAGAAAAGAAATATACGTTTTTCTAAAGACCTCATCCTTTTTCTTCATAGTAGATTCAAAATAAATCTTTTGTTGTCTCGTCTCAACGATAAATGATTATTATTTTTAAAGCCAGAAAATACAATTTACTATGTTTCTGCATATAATTAAGAAGAAAACATAACAGAACTAAGAATAGTGATTTATTTCATTCATCATTTGCAACTCTAATATCAAGATAAGGAGAAAATAATATAGTTTGCTATGAATGTTTCTTTGTAAATATAAAATTAAACTTTTCTTCTTCTCGTGTTTTTGTTGTTGGGGTCTTTTTGATTTTTTGCGTGAAAGGAATTCCTTCCAAAACCATGTATATATTTGAATAAATGATAAGCAGATTAATTATTTCTGCTCTGTGAAATAAATTACTGATGATGATAAAGATTATGAAATTAGTATTTTCTTCCTTTTTCAATTTGGGTGAATTTTGAAGAGAATGAACACGTCTTTCCGACGTTCCGTTAAATATATTAAATCACTTCTGCATTTTATGAAAAACATGACTTTGCCGAATGTACTTTTCGGAATTAAAAAAATATACATTTTTTTACATGAGAAATGTAAATGCAAATGACAAAAGCTTCTTTTGAGTCGCCATTTGGGAAATCCGTATTTATTCTGAAAGAAAATTAAAAAAATTGTCTGCGTATGAAACTTTAAGAATTAAATTGTGATAATTCATTTTTAGGTAATATATAAAAACAGATGAAATTAGCTTTTCATGATGATACTTGAAAAACCGAAGCTTTGATTTGAGATGACAAATGACACTTCATTTTCAGGAAGAAAATATATTATTTTTTCTGTAAACAAAAGGAGAATTGAACGTATTGTTTAAATCATCAAAAATGAGTACCTCTACGTGTACACACCTAATTAAAAATAGCAATATATGAAAAGTTTGTTTTTTACTATGAGTGATGCTTTTCATGATTGTTATGGAGGTATTAAACAAAAATAAATATAAAGAGTTTATTGAGGCAAATGGAGCAACTATTTTTTCATGAAGATACCTGTGTTACTATTTCAGAGTAAAAAAGAGAAAATATTCTTTACGTTTCAGACGATTTGTCTCATTATCACTTTATAAGCTCCCCAAAGTAGTACAGTCATTAGGTAGTTTTTTATAAACAAATTCTGGTGGAGCCGTAATTTATTGCTCCTATATGTTTTTAGGGTGCTGATTACGAATCTGAGGTTTCCACCAAAAGTTTTTCTTGGAATTTTAGTTATAGCCAAAAAAACATGAAAAAATTGACTTTTCTCCAGTGTTTTGCTAATATCTCAAAAACTATCAAATTTTGTAAATCATCATTATATTTCAAAATAATCAGCACAAAATTCCATACAATTTATGTATATACAATTTTTTCGTTACGCGCACCATTTAGGCGCTATAACTGGTTGAAGTTTGGCGAAAGTTTGACTTACTTGCTTGCGCGGCTTGAACAATAACAAATCTTCCTATTTGTATGTACACAAATTTACTATCTTACTATTAATACATTTTACTTCTTTAATGCATTTTTTTCTGCCGTAATGTTCCTTTTGCAAATAAATTTTTTATCTGTTATATTAGACATGCAAGTAATTTAGTCCCGGGCAACGCCGGCCATAAGTACTAGTACTAGAATAAGATTCCTTGATTATCTCTAAAAAGGCTGATGTTGATGGAAATTCAGAGCCACTATCAAAATAAATGTTATTTACGAACAACTAAGAGTACTTAGTATAGTTTTTAATTAAACTTTATTAATTTCTATTAATTAATTTGAATAACTTGGTATCTAGTAACCAAGAAAAAAAATGTCATGAGAAAAAAGATAACATTCTAAACTTTAACAAGTCATAATAACTTAATAACAATAATAATACAATCTGCAATCATAAATATGATCTTAGTACCTACATACATTACCCAGTCTCTTCACTTTATCTTGCTCGCTTTGAAGCTTATGGTCCAATATCTTTTGGGAGATCATCTGCGCCTTCCTCGACATGCAAAGATAAAGACTCCTCAATTAAATGACCGGGCAGTATTGGATCATCATCATCATCATCACTATTAATTACTTGAATCTTTCTGTTATTGCAGTTGTCCCAACAATGAAGAAACAACACTGAACAAAACAACAAAACAGTCTAGCCTTCCTACAGCTGCAATTTCCAGTGCATCCCTTATTGCATTTGCAGGATGCCTTGCTCAGGATAGAGTCAGGTGCAGGGGGGCTTCAGAGTTTTGACAGGTTGGAGCACACTGATTGTTATTTTCCAACTCTAGTCTTCAGGTGTCTTTTTATTGCCAAGCCAGTATTGGATCTGATGGTAAACTCTTAGGGAATGTTGGTGTGTAGTTCCTTCGGTTGGAGGAAGTGAAGCTATGTTACTACTCTTGTTAAATGAAGATTTCATGTAACATTTGCAGCGAACATTATTCAAGGATGGTGTATCCGAGGCAGATATTGGGCAGCCATACAATGCCACAAGAAAGCGGTTCCCTGCATCCACAACAGCTTCAGGGGTTATATCTGGGTTCTTAAAAATTCAATTACTTTGAGGAGAACAGGATTGTTTTTCAAAGCCTGCACAAACTTCATTTTACCATAATTAAATAGAGCTGATGTGGTGTCACATGTATGAATAAAATATTATCGGCAGTGTGAGGAGAAAGTGTTCTAAAGCAGTGTGAGGGCAAGATATCGTTTCAGCGATTTTCCCTTTTCCTGGTTTTAGGAAATATACGTTGTCAAAGGTGAAAATGCCTATTAAGATGACGAAAAGATCGATGTCTTCACCTATGACAACCACAGAAGGATGAGTTGGAGCCAATGTCTAGACCTTAGTTCATAATTAAACAATCAACATCTTCGTCTGTTCATCAGGATGGAGATAGGTCGACCCTTGTTCTTCCCGGATTGGCCAGAAATTTTTCTTGGGAACTGTTGGTATCATCGTTTCATCAAACATTACTTCTCTTGACATTTGTTTCCGTGTTCTTCTGGCCAGTTCTGCACATTTAGTCCCTCCTATTGTTTCATTTTCAGGATATCCATCGAAAATGACTAGAGCAGTTGATTTGTACTTTGTACAAACATATGTTGCATAATTATCACAAATTGATGAAAAAGTTTAACCTTGAAAGCTTTGTATAAAGAGTATTTCTTGCCTTTTTAGAGCTGGTGGTTCCACTCTGTCATTTATTCTGAATTTCACAGCATAAAAACTATTTCCTTCAATTCTTTTGATATCAATCTATTGATTACTTTTTGAATTCAATTGATCATTATGTCTCAAAACAAACTTTGGAACATCCGTAAATGCTTTGCCTAATTTTTCTACTAAAATATGTGGAGAAAAAACGAATCTTAGGACAAATGACACTGCTAGCCTTCTCGTGAATGCCCATCTTTAAGCCGGCAATTCATCTGTAGTCCATTCATTTGGACTACCATTCCATCCATTTGGCCTAAGAGTGTTTTTCCTCACCCATTTTAATCGAAAAATCCAGGCATGTCATTCACTTGATGTTTCAAAGTTTGTTTGAGACAGGGTTCAAAATTGCAAAGTTCTACACCCTCCCTCCTCTTCTCCGCATACGGGAGATTTCGAGTTTCATTTCTAGCCTCGACGCGAGGTCCAAACTAGGCAGAACTATTATTTTCCGGCTAGCCTCGCATAGAGGTCTCAAATTTGAATCGTTCCTGATTTGAAGTCTTGGATTTTGAGTTGGTTGGAATTCCATCAGTCATAATAATTTCTTCCATATTTCATATGTTTCCGACCTTGTCGATTGTTTTTTTCCTTCCCGTGTTCCAAAACTTCCATTTTGGAAAGGATATGAATGGCCTGTTTTCGAGAGGGTCTGTGTATGGGCCGTGTCTTAATAGGGGCTAGTTTCCGTAGGTTACAGTAAGCGTATTATTATCTGCGGCGACTGGGTATTCAGATTATCCGGACGCCTAAGTTTTAGGTTGTGATTTCTGCTTGCACTAGGGGGCTCTGCCCCCTGCTCGCTAAAGCTCGCCAACCCCCAGAAGGATTGCGTTGCAATCCTCCCAGGTTTGCTACGCAAACCCTGCTCGCTTCGCTAGCTATAATGAAGACACTGTGTGTCCTAGAAGTTATTTTAATATCTTCATATATATATATATGAATCAGCTTTATTTTACTTCTGATGCTTTAACTTAAATCAGCACAGAATAAAATTTTTTAGCCTCAAAAAAGATATTTTTCTTCAAATAGAACTTACAAAGTAAAGCTGATTTCCTTTTAATGCTTTCACCTTAATAAAGAAGGAATAAAATTTTTTGGCCCTGAAAAGGGCCGTTTTTTATATAGTGAAAGCATCAGGAACCTCCCCATAAACACAATTAAATATTTCACATTTTGGAGCTGCGACAGAAACAGATTTTAAAGATCGTGCTCTACGAAAGCATAAATTGTACGGAAGCAGGTATATACACATTCAATACATTCATATATAAAATAATATACAACATTGAAGACTGTGCTCTACAAAAAAATTGTATCTAAGCAGGTATTTTCAATCCACTCAGATATAAAATAATATACAACACTGAAACAAATTAAAAATGCAATGCAAAAAAATACACTTGACAATCAGTCATAGAAAACTTCCTCATAAACACAGTTAAATATTTCACATTTTGGAGCTACCACAGAAACAGATTCAAAAGATCATGCTCTTGATAAGCCAACATAGAGTTGCCCATGACTAAAAACCGGCTCATTGAGCACCAAACATATCTTTTCAAAAGTTTGGCCTTGCGACTTATTAATTGTCATGGAAAAGGCTAAACGAATGGGAAATTGCATACGTTTAAATTTGAAAGGCATGTTAGTCTGAGATGGAATCAAAGGGATTCGGGGAATGAGAAACGTCTCTGTACCATCAATGGATTTTGCCTGAATAATGTTTTGCTGCAATTTTGTGAGCAATTACGCAATTTAGGCGTGTACCATTGCATAATCCTTTAGAGGGAGCTAAATTTCTCAACAGCATTACAATGCAACCTATTTTCAACTTTAACTCATATGGAGGCAAACCAGTTGGTGTCAAAGAATTTAAAAATTCTTCAGGAAATGTCAATTGATCTTGAGGATCTTCACTCATGATCATATCAACTGCTTTATAAACAGTTTCATTTCCCGGCATAAATTCCAACACTTTATTGTTGATTTCCATGGATCACTCATTATTAACAGTAAGGATAGCTCGACCTTTAAGCTCCTGTGGGGTCACACTGGAAAAATCTATATCACTGTACAATTGATGTATAGGGTCTTGTATTGAAGGGTAGCATTGCAAAGGCAACTGAATCGTTGAGCCATTTTTTTTCTCTCCAATGTCCAACAACCAAGCACCAAAATCCCTTTCAGATTCAAGGGCACGCATATATTTTGTCAGATATAACTTATGAAATTTCAACCAAAGAGCGTGTTTTTTTAAGGAGCTGGCAACAGTTAATGTTCTTGAACCTCTTAAAATTACTGGAAGAACTTGACGAAAATCTCCACCCAGTAGAATGACTTTACCCCCAAACGGTTCTTTACATTTTGTGAGATCTTGTAAAAGTCTATCAACAGCTAAGAAAGCATGAACATGTGTCATGGGTGCTTCATCCCACACAATTAATTTTGTTTTCATTAACATGTCAGCTTCTTTTGTATTAGGCTTCAAATTGCAAGTAGATGTTGCATTTAAATCAATTGGAATTTTAAAAACAGAATGGGCTGTTCTCCCCCCTATTAATAGAGTTGCAGCAATACCTGTAGATGCAACAGGAATAACATCATCACCTCTACCACGTATTGTGTGAAGCAAAGTTCAATAAACAAAAGTTTTACCTGTCCTAGCAGGACCATCTAAAAAATAACACTTGGGTGTATCTGCAGCGTTATTGCACACTGCACTTAATAAGATTTCCACAACATTCCACTTTTCACTATTTAACTGCATAGTATAACTATTAGCTTTAGCCTGCTCTTCCACAACATCAAAGTTCGCTCTCTCCAAAACACTTGCAGGCAAATCTACAGTTGGTAGATGCAGTTTTTGGAGACTTAAATTGTAGGATGTAAGCAGTTCCTCAATATCTGCAAGTGAATAGTGAGGTCCAGTCTGCTCAGAATAACGATGCACAAAGTCCTCACAAAGTGAAACTTGATGCTGCATCCATAAATCTGGAACATCCTCCACTTCTCCAAAGCCACAAATCATTGCGAACAGCATGCGCAACTGTCTCGGAGATTGAAATTGTGCAGCTTCATTCAAAGCATCATGCCACTGCTGGTCACCTCGAAGAAGTCCATACCCCTGACATGCTTGTTGAAATGTAATGCATCTTAATCCATTTACGGTCAAAATATCATCAAAACTAATGGCCCCTGACTTGCGCAGTAGTAGCATCCTCAAATAGTACCTCTCAGTATCCAGTATACTAACTATTGGCTGTCTCCCAATAACATTTTGTCCACCACGTTGTCGCTTCTTCCAATTTGTGGTACTCTTATCAAACACATAATATTGTGGAATATCTGAGTAAGAAATGTTGTGAGCTGAAGGATCATTTTTGTTTAGTTCAAACCATGATGTTAGTGTTGTTTTTCTTAAAGCAGCTCGTTCAATTGCTTGGGCTTCTTGACCGCCTTGGTACACAATCGGCTGTTGCTGTGGTAAATGCATAGCTAAGCGCACTACAGTGTGGGATTTATGCGACAAATTAAATTCATTTAAACGCCACATGGCTTCAGGTGCACTAACATACCTACCTTCAACAAAACTTAAAATTTCCTCATGATTCAGATCACCTTCTTTTTGTATTTTGACCGAGGCTGCATCATGTCCTTTGTATACCTATTTATATAAGTATTTGACACTTTTAACTGAGGCACAAACTTCAACATTAATATGCGCATTAAATTTTTTAAGCAACCAAGGATTATATGGGACAACCCATCTGTTATCGATGGAATACTTCCCTACCTGGACAGGTTCAGTGGCTCTTCTGCGATAAATAGGGTATCCATTAACATTTTCCTCTGTATCATCCTTGAATTGTTTTTTTTTGCAGCACTGTCCATCTCTCATGCATGGAGAATTTATATTTATAGTTCCACATGGGCCATGTACCATGCATTTTGTCACAATTTGGAAGAGTCTAAGATCAGTGCAAGGATCTGGAAGTTCTGCACTCACAAACTTGTCAATGTCATCTTTAGTGCGAATTTTGCTTTCTGAATCTAATGTTAGAAGAATGTGGGCATGTGGAACTCAATAACATAAATATAGGCCAAAACAGTTCCAAATATTCCATGCTTGCAAATATCTTCTAAAAGTTCTTTTAATTTCATATTAAATACACGTACAATAATATCAGGTCGGTCTTCAGGACGTTGCACACCCTCCATGCTATTTAAAATTTCAGACCAAGATGGGTTGCAAGTAAATGTCAGAAAGAGATCTGGCTTACCGAACTTGCGTACCATAGCCATTGCATCTTGGTAATTCTGTTGCATATGACGTGGGCTCCCTTGGAAAGAAGATGGCAGTATTATAAGTTTTCCAGTGCGTATATTTTCATTATGTGCTCGACACTCTAAAGCATCTAAAAGCCCCCGATAAAGTTCAATTCGCAAATCTTTTTGATTTTGTCGCAAAAAATGTAAACGTGAGCCTTCGGTTTTAACATATGCATCAACAATATATTGCTGAAAAAGCTTACCACTATTGTGCAAAATACTGAAACCATTTCGCTGGGAAAGTCTGTATGCATAATATTGTAGTTGAGTGACACGGGTGCGCTTTGCTGTTCTCCTTTCTTCTACATGTTCCATTCCAGTGTTCCAACTACACTCGCCCCTTGGAAATAGCAAAGGATAGGTCATTGGATCACAGCATTGATTTAAAGGTGAAATGCTTTGGCATGTATTCCCAACTGGGTACACACAAATGTCTCGGTTGGCTGGGGGCTCTCCATTATCACCTACAAATATAGCTGCTACTTCAGTGCATAAAGTAGGAGCATTATAGCGCCGCATATCCAAATTTTTATCTTCCAAAAATACCATTTTCACTGATGTAGTTGGGTGCTCTTGTACCAATCGGTGCATTTGAAGATAAGACTGAGCAAAGGGATTGATTTCCCTTAACATAAAATCAAGTTTTTCAAATACATGTTGCAAGCAATTTTGATTGTTACTCAAGCGTTTCTCTGTTGCCTCACTGGAGTCAAATATATAAAGTTGTCCGTAACTTTCTTTATGTTGGTCACTTGCATATAGGGGGGAAACTCTGTGGTGCACTTGACCACGTAAACGGTAACAGTATGGCCCAGTTCCACGTGGTGGTTTAATTTGTGCTCCCATCGAAGCGAATGCAAAGGCAGAATTGTATTCCCGAATTTGCTGTCGATAATTTTTAGCATCAGGTGAATTTTCAGTTAGCAATACTTTCAATAGTTCCGGTGCATCAGGAAATGCCAGTAACTGAACCTTTCCATCATGGCAACATTTTGTATACTTATGGGCAGTATTTTTCTATTCCTTCCAATAAACAGCCCCACAAAAACCGCACTGTTCGGATATAGTTCCACAATTATGCTCCTCAACATCGTTTCGAATACACACACGTTTTGGGCGACGGCGATTATCGGCTTCGTTTCGAATACGTCGCCTTATAGTGGATTCCTGACCTGTTTCCTGGCTCCGTTCAGTACGCCTTTGTTCATTTCGGATAATATATCCAACAGCACGACTTAAATTCATTATTTTTACAAATTTCCAACTACTAAAAATAGTTTTCAATAAACGTGATCACACGAAGCGACTTCGGACTTTCCGCGGATGTAAACAAATCAAACTTGCGAGTTGTTGCCAAACGGCGATTAAGAAATTCGACCCTTTTTTGTCGCCACGTAAGAGAATTATATATATATATAGATTATCACATTATAATCACATTGGATGATAATAGCAAATTTTCATTGTTCTGAGGTTCTTAAGTACAAAATGGACTTAGTTAAATGAAAAATGTTCAATAATTCAATCGAAATGCACAGATTTTAATTTTTTTGAATGATATTTATCGATGGAAAAAGTAGTATCTATGTAGAAGCGATTTCAGAATAAGGATACTTTGTTTCAAACTGAAAAATAAACATCAAAATCATTTAACACATATTATTCTAGTCGCGCAATAATCAAAACTGAACTTAACTGTTGAGGAACTATTCAGATTATTGGTGTGGTACGGAAGTTTGGAGAGGGAGGTGTCAGTTCAGGTGTCGTTCTCCTCATCTGACCACGGTTCAAAATTACGAGATCGGTCCCAGTATAGCCTTTGTGTTGCTTCAGACCGGGACGTGAGTATAACTAAACTAAACTCGAAATTATCCAATAAAAGAAAAAAAAATTAAACTTCAACGAGTCATATAATCCTCTTAAAGGAATCTAATTGTTATTTAAATTTAAGAAATAAATTTCTGAAAAATATATACTTCAAGCACATCAGTTAACAAATTATATTGGAGTACATTGAGAAACGGGCGGTGAACTCTAAAATATTCGGAATCTTAGGCAAGATGAATAATGCGAAAATATTCAGTTTCTTTTTTTGAAGTGCATGCATATGCGATTAATATAATAATGAATAAACTCTATGTAATTTTTATTCAGCTAGATAAAGAAAGTTAGGACAATGTTAACATGTTTACAAGGATTAGAGGTCATAATTCAAGATGAGTTTAATGCTGCAAAATGAATGTACTTGATTATGCTCTCATATGCATAATGTGACGTTTACTCTCTTTGCCCCTTAAGTGAAAATATTATTCATCGCTAACATTTCTTTTTGTTTTCTAGACTCAAACAATGTTTTATGAAAACACTTCCAGAGTATTTTCGTTTTGCTTTCCTTTGAAATATTTGAAAGATTAATTTAACGAAGCTTATATCCATTTTTACCATCGGCTCCATCGAAAACTGCAGAATAACTTTTTAAGTTATATACGCAATTAAAAATGTTTTGAGACATTGCTAGGTAACAATAGAAACTGTTAATTTAAAACTGTGAAATTAATATTTATATCCTGATAAATTTTGTTCTTAAAATGTACCTATAGGAATAATACAGGGTGTCCCAAAAAAGTGGAGAAAACATTTATTTCCTTAAATATTGCACCTAGACATATACTTACAAATGCAAAGTTACATTAAATAAGGTAGGAATTTGTGTGAAACCACTTTAGCTTCTGTGGAAGTTGAAAATAAAAAGTTAAGAAAATTAAATATTTATACATTCCCCAAAGAGCAAAAGTGTCAATGAGAGAATTGCTCCTCCTACACTCATCTATGCATAAACTAAGTTTCACGATTCTATCTGCAAAATTTGCAGAGATATATTAATTTTTAAATTTAAAATGGCTGCTGATAAATTTATATGCAGATTTTTATTGCAGAAATGCAAATTTATTCAACATAGAAAAACTAGGAAATGCAAATATTTCTCTAGTAGTACATCATCCAATCATCATGGATTGAAAAAATTTACCAATGATGCACACTGTTACTCAGTTACAATGACAGATAGATGCAACTATCAACTTCATAGAGAATGAAAGGACAGCTTTCGAAAAGAAAATTTAACATTAAACAGGAAAATAGCCTAATATCGGACAAGAATATTAAATTATTTGCTCTCAGTTCTTTGCGCATTATTCAATTTTATCTAAAGGCAGTGGTGACTCGTCCTTTAGGGCTGCAGAGTCACAGAATTCACTAAAATTAGTTTAAAAATTCGTATTTTCGTTTTTATTCTTATTTGCTTAATTCTCCGTTCTTAGAGTTCAATTATCAACGAAAAAATATAAAAGCGAGAAATGAAGAGAGAAAATGAATGAAAAAGTAGGACAGACATAGGATCAGGGGTGCACACCAAAGAGTCTTGGAAAGCACGGAAATTCGCTCATTGTGTCCAACTGAGCAACATAATGGGTGAAGTCGAATGGCTATATTTTCTGTCTTTGAACTTAGCCAGAATTGGATTTTCGGATGCTTCTATTTGGCGCTAGGCTAACTAATGCTCTTTTTCCATTCATTCTCATTCAAGGTTCGTCCTAGCGCTCTTGATTTGTTTCTTCTGCGAATTCTTTTCCACTGGCTGTTTTTATGTTTCGGATTTGCTTTCATGTTGCCTCAATGGGAACTGGGCTGGATACTACGTATTCGTTTTCTGTTGTTAAAAGTCATTCACCAAAAGAAAAAGGGCTGAAATTTTCAAAAATACAATTCAGATAATTACAACTACATGTTTAGTCTATTTTAAGGTAAAACTATTTTTGAAAAATTGTATTTCAGTTTTAGTCTAGTAATCTTTTTATAGCACTGTTTGTTTCTGATCAGATGGGCCATGACTGCTGACCGCGGATATTTTTCGGAGGTTTACAAGATCAACTATTTTTGTAAATACCTCATTTAATGTATTATTTGACCATTTGAATTAATTGAATAAATGTTAATAAATACATTGTTATTTCCTGATTCCGATCTTTTAATAACTTATTGAAATATGTATATTATCGCTGAAATATACATCGAAAGACTGAATCAAACAATGAGAGGCATGAGAAAGTGGTCTAAATCAAGAAATTTGTCTTTTTATATTTCTGTAAGTTTTGAAGTTAGAAGCGTGCAATTTTGTATGTGAATGTAAGGGAAACATTTAACTTACTGGCATTTTTGCAATACGGGGGCCGTATAAAAATTCAATTTATTAATTTTTTTTAGTATCAATCCTTTTAGAAGTCAGACATGCAAATTCTCACCTTATTTGATAAAACTTCGCAATTGGAAGTATATGTCTAGGATAATATTTAAGGAAATAAACGCTTGTTCCACTTTTTTTGGACACCTTGTATAAGTGCTTACTAAAAACAACCTTTTCTATGTTATTTGTTTAATTAACTGATTTTATCGTAAAATTCTTCAGTTCTTATGAAATTATGTTAAAAGCATTATTCAAAAAGCTATTAAAACATTCCATTTTAACTCGATAGTTTATTAAATTATCAATGTATTCGAGATCAATTGCATTATTTCTCACTTAATTATTAAGCTTTTCTAATTTGCCTCTAGAACATTTTAGGGAGAAAAGTGTCAAAATAATTCAAATTTAGTTCTTTGTATCCAGTTGAACTCGCATTGTATAATGTTTTTCCTTTCATTGCATAGATTGGGAATTTTCAATTGTTCAGAAACAACACCTTGAAAAACAACATGAATAACAAGTGAATAAATTTAATCCTCTCAATTCTACTCTTGCTCTTCGTAGGCGTAAAAATTTTTATACCAGTTTTTTTATAACTTCCTTTTTGGTAAACTTAAAATAAAATTATAAAAAATTAGTTTTTGACAAAATAGAGATAATAAGCTCATAATATAAATTCTTAATAAAAAATAACTATCAAACAACACAAGCGAGATATTTCATAATATGATATAAAAAGTGATAATTGACTGCTGATAACAATTCTGATGCAAAGAGTGCTCTCAAGGAACATAAGTCAAAGGGCAATATATCATACTGAATTCATGTTGACAATGCTAGAAGAATAAAATATTTCCCCTGTCCTATTGTTTAAATAGCGCAATACGGAAACAAGACTGCCTTTCTTCTCGGTAAGATAGCAATGACATATCTTTGGTTTAGCGGCGAAGAATAATCTTTTCAATAATATAGGCATCTAAAAGGGATTCAGATAATTACGATTCGTGTTACCAGTTTCTCTTAATCTCAAATGCCCTTACAAACGAACTAATGAGAAAGCGTACTCTGAAAACATGATCACTGCTATTTGCTGACATTGTCTAAGCTATTTCTAAGGGCTCATGGAAGACATTAGAAATGAAGCAGAAACAAGCCTGAGCAGATGAAAATACCTAAGGCTTTGTAACAACGGATAGAAAAATAATGCGAAAAAATGAGAACAGAATATTAATTTCTGAGAACGTTCGCATAAGACATGCTTAGTAATAAATAACATCAATAAGTTCATGCTCGTTTTCGAAAAAATTAATTTCTGCGTATTTTTCTCCAAAACATATTGTGGTCATGTTCGATTAATTTATCATAGGAATATCCGCCAAGTAAGAAATATTTGCATACTTTGGCCCAATAATAATATTTTTATTAATTTATATCTGATTGAACAAGCAGAGGTAAAAAAAATTAACAAATATGAAATCAAAGGTAAATGTACCAGTCTCATTATGATCATACAGAACAAAAATGTCTTATTATGCCGGTTTACATTACTGACCAAAAGTATTGCAAAACTGGTAAATTGCGAAGCATTTAGAGTTAATTTGAAAACAATGGTTCACAATCAGTTGTGGAGAATCGTGGGTCGTACAATTGTGTGATCTCGCATTTTACAGTGAAGTCTTCGTCACGAAGACATTTAGGGGACCGTCCACAAATTGATGAAGACGAAAATGATTTGAGCTCACCCCGCTTCACAGGAAGCTGATAATGTTTTGAAACTTTCATCAGTCAGTTTTCTTTTTATGCACATTGCTTACAAGCATTTTCATAAAAGTGTCATAAATATTCTGGAAGACATGAAAATTTCTTTAAAACATCCCAAATTTTTCGCATGTCTTTTGCTTATAATATGGAGAGTTTTTCACCAAATTTTGCGAAACTTACAGAAAATTTGACAATATGTTAGAGAAACATTGTATTAAAATTCGAAGTCAATGCCATGAATATTTGAGGAAATATGAGTATTTGTGGTAAATTTCCTTTAACTACGCATGCGCGAAAAAGAGTGTAAATTTTCTTTCTTAATATCGAAGTTAGATATCTAAGATAGCTTATATAAATATTCCAGATGAATGCCATTAAGATTTAGAAAGTTGTATGCATTGCAACCAGCAGAATTTCTGTTGTTGTCTTGGAGAAACAAAATGATGAGGGGTTTCCCAAAAATCAATAATTTTTAAGCGCGAATCTTCGGACAGAAATATTATATTTTATGAAAATTGAATTGGGTAGCCATCTGAATTTATAAATTAAATAAATATTTATAATTGCAATTTGATGATTAATACTAGAAGATATTGATTTGTGTATTCCTCATCATTTTGTTTCTCTTAGAGAACAACAGAAATTCTGCTGGTTACAATGCCTACATCTTTCTAAATCTTAATGGAATTAAACTGGAATTTCTATATAAGCTGCCTTAAATATCTTGCTTCGACGTTATGAACGAAAATTTACTCTATGTTTCCCGCATGAGCAATTAAAAAGTATTTCAAGAAATAACCATGTGTCCTCAAATATTCAAGGTGTTTACTTCCAATTTTAATACGGTGTTTCTATAACACATTGTCGAGTATTTTGTAAGTTTTGCAAAATTTGGAGTACATTTATGAGTGTTATAAGCAAAAAACATTCATAAAATGTGGAATGTTTTAGAAATAATTATATCCTCCCGAATATTCATGATATTTTTATTACATAAAAATCAATCAAGTCGCATAAGAATCAAAACGATTGATGAATGTTTCAAAATGTTTTTTGTTTTTTTCACGGAGTAGTGAACCCAAATTATTTTTGTCTTCATCAATTTGTGGACGCTCCCCTACATGTCCTCGCGACAAAATTTTCATTGTTAAATGTGAGTTTCCACGATTCTCTACAACGGATGGGGAAACATTGTATTCAAATTAACTCCAATGTGTCGCATTTTACCAATCTTGCAATGCTTTTGGACAGTAATGTAAATGCATTTTTGAAAGAAAACACCTCACATAAATAGTACTGAGACATTTATTGTAAGTAAATTGTTGTCATTAGGATTTAGCAAATGGTGTTAACTTATAAATCAACATTTCAATTATTTCTGCAATTTAAATACTTTTATTGATTATTTAAAAATAAATTTACGCTATCGAGCTTTAATAAAATTACTCCTTTTGTGATTGGGAATGTACAAATTTGTTATTTTTAATGCAATTAATTGTCTTCTAAGAAAATAAAATGAGTTTTACTAAACAGCACAATTTTCAAGATCTTTCTTTAACTTAATTCATCTAGCAGCAATTCTTATAGTCACAGAATTTAGATTTCATTTTAAATTGTAAATGCTCATGCACATAATATATTGCAAAGAACACTCTTGATTTACAATGAATGTTTTAAATGTACCTTACTCATGCTTAAAAGTAAGTATTTAAGAGATTTTTTAATGAAAATAGTTAAATTTGAATTATCAATACATTTTTATTATAATTAATAGTCATTTTATTAATTTAAAATAAAAGGCGTTATAAAAATATCAACAGAACTAAATATTTAATATCAATAAATAAAAAGTTCTGAAGTAAGGAATTAAAAACATTTTTATACGGTTTTAAATTAGATATAATTAGAATCTTTTAAGATAGCAAAATCTAGAAACTTTTAAATCAAAAAGAAGTTTTAGAACAAAAACAACCCATTTGAATATGGAATGTTATTGTGAGTTTCAAACACTTTATTTAAAAAAAACTGATTACGATAGAGATTTTAACTAAAAGAACTCAAGCCCCAATAGTTAAGGCGAAGAGTTTTCTGAAGTGATTTATTTCAATATTTTATACCTTACATTTGCATCTTAGCAAACATTATTGATAAGCTCAATTGTCGGGGAGGTGGGATGATTGCCTTAAATATAGCGCAAATGTGAGACAGATTTCCTTGATAATGCTCTTTGAAAAGTTTGTCAATGAGTAAGTGTCTCCTAAACCTAAAGCAATCTTTTAAGTTCGTGTTGCATCATGTGACGGACGATACGTCTTTTTCTTTCCTTTCTGCAACAAGTGTTTGAATACGTGGATTTATTATTATAAACATATTATTACTCTGGTGAAATTTCTATTGAGTTTATTCTTATGTTATCTAACTGAAGGAAGCCATAATTACAGAGCGTACTAAAACTTTAAGGCACGAAAATATGTTAAAATTATTGATACATTCAGAAGATAGCAATCGCATTTTGGTGATCATGATGAAGTTGTAATTTTCATAACAAATTCAACAAAATGCAACTGTGAGCAAGATATTCCAAACATTTTCATAAACGTATTTGCGTTTTTATATACATTTCAACATTGCGATAAGTTTTTAAATATAATTTTTATTTTCCTATTTTAAATTTATTTATTAACTTAAAATTATCTATACAATTCTAAATTTTTTATAATTCTTTACACGCAGTATATTTATTAAGATATTAAGCACTTAGTGTAGAAAATTGATAAAAAAAATGATTTTTTTCTCTTTAGGGAAAGGAGTATCTTTTGAAATTCCAGGTATGTATGAATTTCGTTAGAAATGTCAATGCGAGAAACTATAAGCGTAACTCTTCTATTCTTTAATTAGATTAAGTCTATGTATGGCTGTGTTTTAATTCAGCTGCTTCAAAGCCTCAGGGAATAAAAAAAACCAAATAATATATCAAAAGAGTATGGAAATACACATGAGAAATCATATTAATAGATGGATTGTTAGTTATAGTGTTGGTTATTCATGCCTCGTCCTCAAACAAAAATTACATGTCAAACTCCTATGGAGAGATTAAATGTGGCTCCGTGAAATGTGATTTTCTTTCTTTTCTTATAATTAATTGTTCATGGCAAAAGCAAACAATTTCCTACAAGCTTTTACTTTTAATTTGTTGCTGGAAATTTCTTTATTACAGAAGATGTCACTGTAATTTTAGCAAAATAGTTGGAAATGGCTTGGGCTTTTTTAACGAAAATGGTAAACTTAAAAGATGTAACTGAAGAATTTTATATGCTTTTCACGTACATTCGTAAATATTTAATACAAATAAAATGGGAAAAGGTGGAGTTGATGGAATTCATTTTTACGAGTAAAAAGTGACGCCAAATTTCATGAGAGTTTTATTTAATAAATACCAATAAATTACATATATTAATTTCGTTTGTTCATCCTTTCAGTAGGACTTACTATAAAGTTTCGAATTTGTGATCCAAGGATAAAATTTCTGACATTTTCTATCCGTAAATACTATTCACTGAATGTATAGATCTGATGGTTGCTGAGATCAAATATCCTCAGGTCAGACTGATGTGAAAATTTCAAGAGATGAATGCCTGATCGCTTCTTGTTCTCTTTCTTTAAGCACGTATCAAGACCACTGGTTAAATTTTTTAGGGCAGTTTCATTGTTTTCAGCGGGATGTTAACAACCGCAATGGATACATTGCTACATTTTAGAAATATTTAGTTCATTGAAATTTCAAACATACCAAATTTATTTGTCTGCTTAAAATATGCCCAGGAATCGGAATTGATTGTATGGAAATTCTCCAAAATACAAGCAATTCTCTAATAATGGTAACTCACCTGCTATGTTAAGTATAACAAAACGAATACTTGGCACTTAATTTGCTTCCAATATAGCAAGAATGTAGGCCCGAAACTGTGTTCCAGTTTTTTGAAAAACTACTGGCTATACGTTGAAACGAAATACAGTTCCATCTATTGTAGATTGCAGTCCTGTCATTCTAAAAATATTAATGTTTAGTTTCTGTGCAAAAAGTAATCACTCAATTTCTGATTATTAAAGACATTGTACTTATGAATATTTCACTCACAAGATTGGCAGTTGTTCCCAAGTGGCTGATGTTAAATTCTTCTAACGAATTGATACAACCTAGAACTATTAATTTATTTGTATATTTTTAAAAGATGTTAATTCAAGAAGGTATTTTAATGTGTTTCTGAAAAAGAAATTAAAGGCACCTCCTGTAATTTAGGTTCAGAAGTTAGGTGGTCAAGGATTTGTCAATTATTTATCAACAATCAAAGACACGAATGTTTTTGCCTTTAATAATCTGATCTGTTTTGCTATACATTAAGTCAAATCTCTGTTCACAAACATAATTTGTTCTTAAAGATTGCTTTTAAATCTACCGAACATTTTCGAATACAATTAATTTAAATAGACTTATCTGTTCCTTGAAACCAGAGGATTGATTTTTTATTTTCATTTCTACATCACTCGTCTAGAAGTTGTTAATGCAAAATCATTGAAAGGAATTAAATTTAATACAAAAACATAAAACCATCAAAACGCAAATATATCTAGACAAAAAATTAAATTAGATATACCATTATTTTATCTAAGAGGATTAAAATCATAAGTGGATTTTCGAAATGTTAAAAATACTCCTTAGCATTTGTCAACCAGTGCGTTACACTAACCTGTGTTAGTACAAAAAGTCATCGACACGTGGTTGCCCGGCTTCAGATACTGCTATCACTGGAAATTATATTTATATATTATATATATATAATATTAATATGCGTATATGATGAAAATATTATTTGGGTTTTAATGGTTTAAATATATATATATATATATATATATATATATATATATATAATATTAATATGTGTATATGATGAAAATATTATTTGAGTTTTAATGGTTTAAATATATATATAGTTAAAATTTAAAACAATCAGAACACGTGTCATATTTTCAATATATACATATATTAATCCAAAAATTAAAATTAAAATAATGTTACTTTAGTATTAATCATACAGATGAAATACAAAAGATAGTTAGATTATATACTATTACTACAATGAAAAAGACAACACAGAATTGGAATTCCAACAATCAAATGCCAATCTATCTTGGGAATCGATTTTGTCGCATTAATCTAGATTTGTGGCGCCAACTCTCTGCGAGAGCCAATTGTTGGAAAAACAAAAAAATAGGAAAATAGATCTCCAAAATCTTTCAAGATTAGAAACGAGAAAGTATAACTTAAAGCATACCAATACAATAGTCTTAATTATTGTTATGACATGAGCGTTATCCTAAAGACAGTTCGGCATTTAAGGTGAAAATATTATTTCTAAATTAGGCTATTAATACTATACTAAACATATTAAAAAATTTAACTATAAGTTTTAATTAAATCCTTTATAATAATATATATTAATTTGCAAATGCACTTAAAAATAAAAATATGATGCAAACTTAGTCTAGTGACGTCATCTACCTATGTAGTGAAATACTAATATCTTTGTGAATTCCATTATATATGATCACATCAAAATAAATCTAAAAGACTATTAATTTAAAGGTGTTAAAATTTCTTTATTAATATAAGTATACATGAAATTTCTAGGATATCCATATCTCATAGCATTTTCAAAAAATGTATAAATATATGACCACTGTTTATTTCTGTCTGTGACTAAAAAGGTCCTTCTATGAACATAATTCAAGACGATATTTCTATAAATTTGAATACTAATATTGCTGTTCCGAAAAGGTAGCCTATTTATATTGAACTGAAAAGTGTTTCGTTTATCATAAATCTCAGTGCTTAATTTATTATCAACTATTTTAATTTCAAGATCTAGAAAATCTGCAGAATATATATATTAATTGAAAGCATTACACTATTCACAAAACATTACTGTGTGTACAATTTGTTTGCAGCACAGGCATCATTCTGCCTATTGCTGTTGGAGAGTCGCCTATAAAATTTCGCTCACAACTTTTAATTTTTCAAAAATAAAACGAAAAAGATGTAAAAAAGAGAGCAACACCTGTGGTCAATTAGTAGACTTGCTAAAGATGCTGAAAGGCTTAACAGTTTAAGCAGCTTATTACAGACAAGCATGTAGCCTTACATCCTTAACTCCCTTACCTTTTAGTCTCTATTAATCTTCTTACTATGTTAAAGAGGGGAGATATAATAAATTGATTTAAAAAATAAGTCAATTAGTCTTATCATAGATAGGAATGTTAACCTTAATTAGAAAAGCGACTAATCTCAAGGGAATACCTGAATTGTATTTTTGCGAAGGTAATGCTAAGGTATAAAAAGAGTAGAGGCATTCATAACTATCTACAAGAATATTTAAATATTTGTCAAAAGAAGGTGGATAGCGAAAAATAGAATTTCAGTCTTTCTAAGTTTTAAATTTATGAAACTAAAAATTTTATTTTTAAATCTTTTAATATACTGTCATAGAAAATTCAATCATTAAATAAAACTTCAAGCAGAATTCATACTAAATATTAGTTTAAATTAATAAAATTCATTTACAAATTCTGCTACATTTCTTTTTAAAACTCTTGAGATATACTGACTAACATTTAATATATAGAAGAAAACGACAGTTCTAAAGCAAAACTGTTCTTATTTGATTATGCTCCGAATAGACATTTAACACAATTTTCAGAATGGTGAGTGGGAGCAATGGTCACTTTGAGCAAGTGTTAAAGTTTCTTAAAAAGCAATAAATCAAATAATCATGGTTTATTATTTGTCATTTATTTTTCATCTGCTTCTGCACGTGGAAAAGTGTTTTGAAATCTCTATAGTAGATAATAATAGCTATCTTAGAAAGGAAAACGCAGAGATGGGATATCTAAACTAATAAAAAATATCCATTTTAACAGAGCCTTGAAGAAACTTTTTCAGCAAAGAAGATAGTGTAAAAGTCCTTATTGCACAATCCCTAAAACTTTCGAGGAAGGTTAGAATTACGAAATCGATGTCAAATTACACTGCTGGACAGCAATTCTTTGAATACATGAAATATTACACTTGCTAACTTTCTTATTCCATCTGTTTCAAACAAATAAGTTCATATTAAGTCAATAAAAAATCATTAGCCCTATTTTTTTCTTACATTACCAGCAAGACAATTTTTGTGCAAACTGCTTAAGTTAAGAACATAAATAGTTTCGGTGAAAGGTTATTGAGTAATATGAGAAAATGCACTTTTAGCTTAGAAAAATAAAACATTTTTTTGAAAAACAATAAAACTTTGAGGAAGTAAATCATGGATCTAGTAGCTTTTAAATTAAAACAGGTAGTTTAGAAATTTCTATAAACAGTTTTCATTCATTTGTAAACATTAAGAATTTTACATTTTTTCTGTTTGGTTTATAGTGCCCTCAGTTTTCTTTAGAGGAAATTTCTTGCCAAGGTTAGGACTGATGTTGAAAAAATAAGTTTCATGAAAGTAAGAAAAAAAAAACCTGAGAATTTTAAATATTTCAAAAATGTAATAAGTACAGCTTTTCCTGATATGAGGAAATTGATATGGCTTTCCTTTTTCTATTTTAATCAAGACAATTTTTACTTAACTTTTTGTAGATCTTTGTAAACAATGCAAGCAAAAATGTTGCTATACCTTCCTTATAATAACATATCTTTCTACAAACAAACAAAAATAGAATCCAAATTTTACCAAATATTTGATTTTACAACATATTTGTCAAAATTTAGAAAATATTTATTTATCCTTCATGTCTTGAATTGTTTTCAGATGTTGACTGTGGAATCTAAGGAATTGAGACAAAGATGTCTACGGCACTTTCATTCGAAAAATGATTGGATGCTGAGATATTTTTAAGTATTCTTCAAAAAAATTTTAAAAAAGAAACCCAAAAAATATCCAGATATTTTAAGATCATAAATTCAATATTGTGTCAAAGATATTTCCATAAGAATAAAGGGATATGAAATTCTTTAAGTAAATGTTCTTTCCCACTTTATATTCAATAAAATTTCGTTGAATGCGTGTTTATTATGGTCTTTGAATCGAATGATAACAGTGACTTTATGTTTTATTAAATAAGGTTACTTATTTAACTGAGATATTCAGGGCTTAAGGCTGTTTCAGAAGGCTGAATCAGAGCTAAAAAGCTTCATATTTTAATATTTCAGACAAGAAATTTAAAACTATTCGAACAAGTCCTACGTGTCAGCAAAGAAATATAACTCCTGCCTATTCAGTATATTATTATCTTTGGTTAGTAAATATGTGACTTTTCTGCCTTCTATAAATTTAAGCTTTCATTGTAAGAGTAAAACCCAAACAAAAACTAATATGTTTTCTGTCTGAAAACATAAACAATCATCTTGCCAGTGAAATAAGTCAATCATCTTTACTAGTGCAAAGTAATATAATCTCATAAGAAGTAAAAATATTTGATATAGTATCTATTTCTTATTCAAAATATTTATCTTTCAAGTAGTCATTATTCAATTACTTCAGCATGAAACCCTTAAACAATTGTAACATTACAATTCAGTAAAACAACCTGAAACACGTGGCTGTAACAATTTACTAACGATTACCATTAATAATATTGGCGTACAACTTAGCCATGTTTGGGATGCAGACAGGCATCAAAAAATCCCCCAAATGGAGCTCTTTCCTTTTTTTACGTCCGGAAACTGAGACAAAAGTTCGAACTCCAATGCCCATATTCTAATTCAAAAGGTAATCACACAAAGGAGATGGATTTACATGGAAATGTTTGATGGATTTGTGGGGAAATGTTTGAATCCAATGATGTATCAGCGAAACAAATGACGAAATGATTAAGGAACATGTAAATGTCTGTTTAAAGAAAGTTTAAAACAACCGAAAGCAAGTTGTTTAGTTAAAGGACTCCATGCAGATCTTTTTGGGATTGAGTGAAATTTGTCTGTAAAGAGAAAGCATTGAAAGGAATTTCGTTCAACCCCTTTCATTCTTAGCATAGTCCAGAAATAATACTAGTTCTTGTTTTAAAGCGACTAACAAAATGATAAATTATTAACGATTTGAAAGTCATTTATCTTTTCAAACAGTGTCCGCGATTTCGATCATTTGAATAATTAGTTAATTACAAGTAAATATTGAAGTTTAAAGAGATACCTTACATCCCTGTAAAATCACAATGATGATGTTAGCATCTGAATCTTGCTTATTCGATTCTTTTCTATTTTCACAAACAAAGCATATGGCTGCCGTTATAGCAAAACTTCTGAAATTGTGTTCTAAAATCCGAAAATACATTGAAGTTAATACATAACTATGAACATCACTGCAGGAAAGAAGCAGAATCATTTCAGATTAAAATGTTGTTAGAAGATAAACTTTTCATCAATACAGCATATAAATTAAATAACCATTAAGTTGAGTCAGTCATTTCGATGTTATTTATCACAAATTATCTGACGTTCTTGATGTAATCTTTTAACATGATTTATTTTAAAAGTTAACTTCAACGTTTCATTTTGATAATGTGAAATATATTGGTTTCTTGACATTTCAGATTCCTACTAGACTTTCAGTTCCCTAGATTTGCGATTTCGTTCCAGTGCTTAACCTTTGATTGATTTTATCTATTAACTGTCATTTAAACTACTATGTGATGTATGATTTGCTCTCGCTGACAGTTCTTTTATAATCCTAGATAGCCACACAAGAAAAGGAGACCTTATATGAAACTATTATCTGTGAAAAGTTTGACGACAAGAGACCTGATAGTAAAAGAGTCTAGACCAGACTATGCTCCTATAACCCGTTCTGTTATGTCTGCTATATTGCATCATAATTGATTATCTTCAATAAGATATTAAGTCTCTGTAGATAGCACAAAAATAATAAGGAAGTTTCATGGTTTGAAAAAATATTTAATTGTATTTGATGTAAGGCTTTTGCAACCATATGTAATCTTACAGACAGTTCTGTTATGTTTTCTCTAATGTATAATCATTGAACATTTTTGTTATGAAATTAAATATAAAGTTATTTAGATAATAAAGAAGTGATAAGGTAATTATATGGTTTGAAATATATTTTTATTTTCAAATATATTCATAATATATCAAAATCAAATACACATTATAATATATCTTTATAAAATATTGAATATATTAATATTTTCAAATATCTATAAATATACTTGTATATGATATTTGAGGAAAGGGATTTGAAATTACTCCTGGTCGTTTCTTTCGTTTTATTTATAAAAGGTCTTTTATTTTGTCGACTTGAGAATTTGGTATTGGGTAAAAATAATTTTTACATCAACAAAGCATTCAACTATTAAAACTGATTTTTAATATTTTAGATTTGTATATTTGAAATGACATAAAAGAAGTGGCAAATGATTGATAACATATTTCAAATATTACAGATTTGTATTATTTTAAATAGCTTAACTTAGACATGAGCTTCAATCTGCGATATTATACACAGTAATCAGTTTCATTTTTTTTAGTGGAGTTGGATTAGAATGTATTTTTTGTTTTGTGACTGAGGAGATTTCTAGGGAATTCATCTAAATTTACTAAACATGCAAGTTATGGATTTTTGCTATTTTTATTCTATATAAGATATTTTTAATTTCACAAAAAATAAAAAAATTTCATATTTTTAATTTCTCATCAATTATCTAACATATAGATGGGAAAAATATTAGATAAAATTATAAAAACTAGTTGTAAGAGGAATATTCTTCTATTCTGTTGCTATCATTGAATTATTATTCGTATAAATCTTTCATGACAATAACACTGTATAAAAGAGTGATTCTTCAAGAACTAAAAAATATTTTTTTATTATTTTTGAACATGAATGAACCTAATTTCTGTATTTAAATACATATTTGGTACGTGTTCATTCATTCTATTAGTGTCTCTCAATTATTTATTTTTAATGAAAAAAATAATTATAATTTCGGTATAAGGGAGCTATAGAAATCATAGAAAACAATTTTAAAATTTTAAAACTAAAGAGGAAAAAGTCGGTATGTCTGATATTGGTATGTATTCAAGGAACAAGGCAGAATTGACTATTCTGGACTATATTGATTAATAAGATCTTTAACTCTTGTATTACAACTTAGTAGTACAACTTATCTGCTTTAAATCATGTTACTGCTTTTTAAGTCTTATAACAATTTTAAGTCATTTACTAATTTTCAAACATTGTCTTACTACCGATGAACAAAAAAATACTCTTCATCAGAGAGCGTAAAAAATACGAAGATGACTTTTAATGGTGATCCATGTTACTCATCCAAATGAAGGATTTTCATTTGCTGGACTTCATTCATGTATGAACAAACAATTAAATATTCATTCAAAATCTACTTTACCTCACTTTCAAAAAGTTCAAATATACAGATAAGAAATCTACTAACTAACTTGAAGTAAAATAAATAAAACGAGCTATTTTAACTTCCAGTTAAAATTTTAATGTTATTTCAAAGCAAATAAAAATAGAGTGCAAGATCAAGAGATTAGCGATCAATATCAATATCTATAGTTTTCCTCGAATATCAGACAATAGTGCTTTGAAATATACATTGAAATAAATTTGTCAGATGGCACCTTCTGCAAAGTTTGAAAAGAATCTTAGGAATTTCTTTTTCTTTAGAAAAATCGTAACAAGAGTAAAAAGAGCTATAATTTGAAGATAGAAGAATAAAAAGATTTAGGATTATTTAAAATTATTGAAGTGAGTTACTGAGAGCGGTTTGTAGTTCACATGGATTTTACCTATTAAGATAAAATTTATGTAAACTTTGAATCCTTCTAGCTGACTCTCTAGTATCTTAGTAAAAACTTATCACGTCTCAAAATTTCTGTAAAAGGCAGGCATTACCAAAACATATTATGAAATATTGCATAAATTGTTGATTCGATGACATGAATAATAAGAGGAAGAATGTCATCATTGCCTTCCAATCATACAGTATATAAATTCTTGAAAAGCATAAAAATACCTTGATGCATTATAGCATTCAGTAGTACACAGTCATCAATATTATTTCGTTTTTATTGATAAGAATAAAAAGTGATATCACATTGAGTCAGGGGTCTGAAGCATCAGTTTTGGGAAAGGAACATCAGACGAACTGGCATGTTTACTTTCCGTACAAAAATCTCATCGATCTGGCCAAAGATACAGTGAAGAGAAAGTTGTATTTCAAATAAAAGAAATCTTTTAAAGTTTGGGAAATGGAAACTCGCATTTCATATAAAGTGAAAGTGACTCTAGAAAGGATCGATACTATTCTTCCATGATTCATATCATATTTGTGAATAATAACCCTTTTTTACGTAGTATTATAATCTCAGAAAAACTGTCATTGGGAAATTTCTATTGGTTGAAATTTAATGAAATTTGCCAAAAACATTACTTCATAAATTACGCAGAAAGAAAAAGCTATAAATTTATTTGCTTTCATGAAAATACACAAAATTATAAAAATAACACATAGTATATAAGTATAATGCGTGATCAGCTTCAACATGGAATTTGATTACCTCTGTCCGCCATACAGGCACGAAACCGATGACCCATGCTCAAAATGAAAATATTTATTTAGTCAGTTGGTAGCAAAGTCCATTGATGTGAAAGACAGTTCAAGCACTCTAAAAAGTACCAGGGGGCAGCTTAAGTGCTGCAGAACCTAGAGAATCCCAACCATTCTTAGTCGGGTTCATGTTCAGAGAAGGTGCTGGCCAACACATATGCACAATTATCTTCTCACGAAGGTAATTCTCCACTAACCGAGCTATTTGTGGTATAGCATTAATGTCTTTCATGATAAAGAAGTCACCAAATGCGCCAGCGTAATGACTTAAATTTAAATTAAGTATCTGTATAGATGAGAATTTACGGTGTCTCTTGGGACCATGTATAGGTCAGAGAACCCATCCAAGGAGATACCTGCCCACACACATACACTGGGTCCATCAAATCTGTCTCTTTCGTTGATATGATTGGGATGATAGCGGGTTCTCAGCTACCAACCGACCAACAATTTTCAATCAGTAATTAGTACAAACTTTTCCCAGATAGCAAGCACATTGACATCAAGTGTGATTTTTTCTGGATATTATCTTGTCATGACAAACTTGACGCGACAAATTTGCAACGAAACTCCTGCAAAGCAACATAGCATAATCGATCACCTCCCTCCCTTGCAAAGGAAATTTGCCATTAAATTGACACGGCACATTTCCGACTCATGACACAATGACAAGGGGAAAACTGTGGAAGGAAAAAAGTGGTCTGCAAACGTGCCTACGGTTTCTTTGATCGCGGGTTCGAATCGTGCTGTCTTCTACATGTGCTTGGATTGTAAAAGAAAGTTCCTTTGAAAATAAATCTGTACACTCCTCGTTTGCGGTCAGAAGAAGGGGGAGGGAAAAATGGGGAAGGCATCCTCATCGTCCTATTCCGCGCTAATAAAAAAAGGTTTGAAAAAAGGGGTTTCCGTCTGTAGGAATGGCTTTAAATAAGGGGAGAAAATACCTCTGAATATGCCGTAAATTTGCAACGGGAAGCTACTTTTTCACTGGTTTGCAATGAACTTAACACGACAAGTTTACTGCAAGTTAGTCGCATGGTGATTTCGAAGTTTGCGTTAACTTGCTGCAGCCTTGCTATGAACTTGAGGTCTTGCCGTGCTGAACTTGCATAGCAAGAATGCTGCAACTTTGTTGCAACCTAGAATATCTATATGGGTCATTGATATCCACTCCAAAGCGAGCTCCTCTGAGCGCCCAGTTATATCTATCTTTTTGGCGGCGTGGTGCAAGGTGTACGCTCACAATACTGGACGTCTTGCATACAACTTCTGCGTCAAGTTAATTTCAAAACCAGCTTTGCAATGTCTTCTGCAAGAGTAGATATGAGGTGGGTCGGTGTGGCGTTTCTTGGCCTTCTATCTGCGGCACTTGTAGCTCTCGTCATTGGCTGTACGTTCTAGAAACTGATTCTGTTCTTAGAAATGTAACCCATAGTCTATGAATTACAGAAGGGCTCACACATTCAATCAGCCTACTGCATAGATTGGATTCTGATCTACTTCTATTCGTCAAATCACACGCCATCGTAATTCTTCAGATAAATTACTTCAAGCACTCATATCTAAAGAATGGCTGGGTCAAAATTTCACTATGCAGTTTGTTCTTGCAGAAGCTACGTACACTTTTATAGCCTGCCTTCGGCCAGGTGTCCAATGACATTAAATAACAGTAGCTCTACTCATTTGCGTTTCATATTCTGTTGCCGCATGTAAGCGTTGTATATAAATTTTTGTCAATGTAATGGTCCTTTTTCTGATTTTTTCTTAATTTATGGAGGCCAGTGTGATTTTTAATTTCGATTAAAACTTTTCACGTGTAATATCCGTATACTTCACAAGTGTAGCATTGTAAATAGATTTTTTTAATTCTTAACTTATTTTTAAGTATATTTCATTTTCAGTATGCTTTTTTTTATTTTTTATAAGCTCTTATGTTATTTAAATATTTTTAGGTCATAGAAATTTGTTTTCCTTTAGTAGTATATAAAACTGAAAATAAGTATAGGTTCGAAACTTTAATATTCAATGAATCCCAAGGGATTCATTCAAATTCTTGATTTTTAACCCC
Source organism: Araneus ventricosus (assembly GCA_013235015.1). Classification (NCBI taxonomy): domain Eukaryota; kingdom Metazoa; phylum Arthropoda; class Arachnida; order Araneae; family Araneidae; genus Araneus; species Araneus ventricosus. The sequence continues at coordinate 2,998,438 of BGPR01000019.1, read as the reverse complement.
TTCTTGATCGGATTTTCTTGCGGGTTTCAGGCCCCAAAAAGCATTTTTATTGCTGAAAATTAACATATGTTCTATCCTGAATTCGAAAATGCAAAATATTTTTGTCATTAAGCAGTTTTTGCCTGACCTACTGGTGGTCATACATGTGATATCCCGTTCAATGATCTCTAGTTTTCCCTGCAATGCACCTAAGTTTTAAATTAAAATAAAATATTCTCTGATAATATATATTTCAAATCTATTGCATTGCGGTATTAAAGATAAACATGTGCATGAAAAGAATTATTAATTATATATAAAAAATGTTTTTAACACGTTTGTGGACACCTAGCTTATGTTATGATATTTGCTTTTATTGCTTTTGTGCTATTTGCTAGGACACCTAAGCTGCTTGAATAGCATTTCCTGTACAAAAATGTGCTGCGTCCGCTGCTTTGTGTTTTAGCTTGGCGCGAACTTGGACAGGATATTACGCTTTGGCGCAGCAAGTAGAGCGGCATATTCCGCTTTTTCCACGAACTTTCTAAAATGATTTAACAGCCTTACCATAAAAACAATTTTACAATCTTTCTTGACCATCAGAGCGTGAAACCCACATTGAAATCATTTATTGCCGATTATTTTATTGCTTACTCAGAAATACAAAAAATAATCGCGGAATATAACGAGACGCTAAGCAGCGACGAATTCACTTTCAACGATGCAATTTTTCTCTTCGTCGGATGATATGCGACGCCGACCGTACGGGCACAAAAGCGCCGAACGTATGATGTGCGATGCCGAGCAAGAAGGGAGTGAATTTTTTTTTACTTAATTATGAAGGCCAAATTGAAATTTTTGTTAATTTCATCGAAAATGTCCTCTATGATTAAAATTTAAAAAATATATTTTTTTCTAGGAATCGAATTGAATATAATAATTTTTAAGAAAATCTCGCATAAAAGTTTGGAAAATTCTGTTTCAAAGCAGATATACATATTTGTTTAACGGTTCACTATCTATAAAAATTATGAAACTCACTATGAAAATGAAATTAAGGAACTAAATAAGTCCTATATAAGGTAGAATGTTTATCCACAAATAAATAATGTTTTTCCAGACTTGAAAACATGAAATAAAAAAACTACAGTTTAAAATTGCCTTTTACTGGTGCTTTAGAAATGCATTCTGAAGTATCTGTAAAAAGATTTAATACAAGATGTGTATTTTGATTTATTTACTATTCAATTTAATTTAATTTAAGATAACCTCATTTACTTTGCATGGAGAACTTTCTGTGGTTTACTTCGATTTTATTGTTATATATTTAATTAATGAACAGTCTGTTGAAGCAAAATTTCAAAGCAGAAAAGAGTTAAATTACTTTCAGATCAAAACAACAAAGATTTTATTAAAATGTTAAGAAAAATACAAAGCAATTAAGCTCTGATAGAAGAAACACTGAAATACCTAATACCAGAAAACGACAAATCGCTTCATTTTCTCCCACTTTGGATTTATTTAATCCCCTCGACAAATTGCAAGCAATTTTGAACGGCTCTTTCTGGAAAATATTTGCTTAAATACACCTCTTTAACTAATTCAAGGAAGTTTCTTTATGAAATGAAGGACATTTAATCTAGCAACATAAAATCTTCTTTCGTCCCAAATGTATTTAAAACTTAACAACTAATGAGATTTTGTATTTAATTACTTCTTCAAATCCAGTAACCATTCATGATTTTAATGCGAAACCAATATGTATTTTTTTTGTTTAAGAAATCATCTGAATATGAATGAAAGAAAATTTGCAAAACAGTTGAAAACCTTAGTATTTGTTCTTTAATGTACACTTTATTTTATTTTATGTTTTAATTGTACAAGTAACATATTTTGTAGGACCAATAAATTTTTATAAAAGTAAGACGCTATAAATGACTATATCTATTTTGAGCATTTTCTTTTAGTAGGCGTGAAGTTCCCTCGATGTTTTTTATTATTAATTGCGATGTACTTCGTTCAGTTACGTATTGCTACAGTAACACATCAAAATAACGGAATGAAATATTTTTCAACTCATATTAATTCATCATCTGCCTTGGAATATTGATTTTTGTGGTAATTTGCATTTGGTTGTTAGAGTTATCGGGAACATATTTTCCCCGCCAGCTTTTAAATTAGGCAGAAACTCTATTTTTTATATTAAATGATTCTAATTCTAAATAATTTCATTTCTATCTTCTTCCGATTAAAGAGAATTAAAGAATAATTGTTTAAAAAGATGCCGAGTTTAGTATAGAGGCTCATAAAATTAAAGTAAAATTCGGATTATTTATTTAAAATTTAAGAATTCAAGTGCATTTATTCTTAAACAATGTTTTTCTTTTTGTCCGGAAGCATTTTAAAGATGTTTTATGTTTAAATTAGTTGGCGGAGTTGTAGACACTTTATATATGAAATTAAATTATATAGTCTTGTTTGTAACCCATAAACATACACATGTAATTTATAAGCATTAAAAGTTGTAAAACATAAAAATTAATGTTATGGTGAAATAATCCTAAAATGTATTGCTGTTCAGATATTTTTAATAAGTTATAATATATAGTACAGATCTGAGTCATTTTAAAGTCTTTTTTGTCGATCATCACCACCGATCATCAAGTAACATGTAAGTCGTATTCAGTAGTGATAATTATTTTTTGTATTCAATATTCAAGAACTTTCTTTTCTTTCTCATTTTAAAACTTATTTTAATTTCTCAGTTTGAAATTCTGTGCAATTTTATATAAGCGTTTATATAGAAATATTAAATGCAAATAAAATTCAAAAGAAATTAAAAGGAAGTCCTGTCAGTTGTGTGGAATTAGGCAAGTGATGAAGTTTAAAATAATTAGAAGACACATATAGCATAAAATAATTTTTTTATAACATTGGAAATTAATGTATATTATTTCAAAATTGTATGATTACTTTTATGTTTTCATGTATGTTTTCATAATAATGAGAATAAAACTATAAAAAGGAAAGACTAATTGCAGAAGTTATCCGGTTAATATAGCACTTTTTCAGATTCCTAGAATTCATTTTCATAACCTTTCATACAGAAGCACCATAACTTTCAAATGTCTGTTGAAACGATAATTTCTATTCAGAGAAGCTGAAATTTATAGCAAATTTTAAAATAATTTTGCAAATTATAATCTGATTCTGAAGAAAGATGACAAAATGGTACTTAGACAAACTCACACACAACAAAAAATATTTCCGAAGCTTATGTGTTTAAACTAGAAAACCTCATTACTTATAGATAACTGCAAGTTAAGTTGAAAACAATTCAACCTTGAAGAATACAAGCATCTTATTTCAACATGTTCTCTTTCTTCCATTATTACATAAACAAAATATGACTGCATTAATTTTTTTAAATTCAATGGGGAGCTTTGATATGTATTTCATAAAATTCTGCTAATCACTAGCCTTTATATGAATCATTGTTAACTATTCTAAGCATTTTTATACTAATCCTCACGGAAGAATAAGAAATAAAATGTTAAGGAGTTAATTCATTCCTAAAGTGAATTAATAACTATTTAACGAGCATAGCCATTCTCAAATTTCAGTTAATGATGTGGAACCACTTTGCGTAAGTACATTAACATATAATAAGTGAAAAAAAATGTAAAGTATTTACTGCAGAAAATGGGAAGACGAAAATGCATCGAAAACCATTGCTTTTAATATCTTCTATGAAATTCATGCCTTTAATTCCATTCAGTGTTATTATGACATTTACATGCATGGAAATAGACACTCGTAACTTACAGACTCTTAAAGTTAATGACAGGAATTTCCTTTGTTGCTCGAAAACAATTTGTTAGTTATCACGCCACTGCACGCAAGTTTCTCTGGGAAGGAGAAAGAGATTTTTTACGAATGTAATAAAACGAGCTATATTACATAAAAAAGTAAACTCTCTTTGTATAAAAATTTTCATAATTCGTCATGAAATTTGAAAACTTCACTGTAATAATCAACATGATGTTGATTTTAATAGCCTATATAAATATGCTTGTGAAGTTTTCTTTTAAATAGCTCTCTTTTTAGGAGAAAAAATTAGTTGTCTCTACATTGTTACATCAGAATCAATTATATCAGATAATGTTACATCTCCTAAAAAAATATATCCACCAGTATCTTGCTCAAATAAAGCGCTATAAGATTAAGACCATCAAAACACAGATATTCTTCATATGGAGGATATAATTTTCCAACTAACAAGAGGAAAGAGAACAATTCTGAAGAGTCATGAAATTTCATCAAGATAGTGCTTTGCTTCCAGGAAAGAAAAAATATCTACAAATTGATATGTCATCAAATATCACACTTTCAAACCTTTAAAATCATTTGAAACAGTAATTTAAGAAAAGAATCAAGGAATTTCTCCCAAGTTTCAGAATGTCTACGAAAGTCATTCGGACAGACGATCGATTAGGTCATTAGTTGAAGTGGTACCCATTCTGGAACATCTCATTTACAGCGAGAACGCTTTCCGTTGATCCGAGTCTATTATCGATTACAACTTCGGATGGGATTCTCTTTCAATAAAGTTAATACAGTGCATGACGAAAAGCTTTATTCTTAGTTAAGGTTATGACTTCAAATCCTACAATAAGGTGAGACATAAAAATTTTTAGCAACAAATGAAAACAAATTCAAGCCGTTTTGATGGAAATTGATGCGAACTTTGAACTTCGTAATTCCACAGAAACAAAAGACGAAGGGCATCCAATACTAATCAGTTCCAAACCAAGTTTCAACTCAAATTTCTGTCTTATCCCTTCAACTTATTCTTCATTGGGTGCTTCACTACATTAGCTTTGGTCCTTTTCTGTATACAATATTTTTATATACCTGTGGGGAGAAGCAGTAATCCCCTTTTCTCTCACTTCCCATTCGTTTCTTGGAAAAAAATATAAACCCGACAGCTTACTGCGGGCCATACACG
>BGPR01000019.1:2860497-2951454 GCA_013235015.1 Araneus ventricosus | reverse complement strand
TACAGAAGAAAGACGATGATACAATGACCTTCAGAATTCACCATATCCATTGTCCAGTGACAACTTTCTCTGTGATACGAAGACCTCCTGTATCTACAAAGATATTTCTTAATAGCATTATTTACTTACGTAAGGCATATATTTTGAGCTTTAGTGATGTCTGAATTTATTTTCTTGTTTGATTATCTTTTCTTCATATTCTAAGAGATTGCTCTAATATAAGTATCACAGTGATTAATTAAAAAGAATAATTAAATTTGTCCCAACGATCATTTCCCAATATTTTCTCTCGTCAATCAAAACTCTCTATTGTTTTCTTTTTCATTACATTGATTTGTTTATTTAACAAACTTGACATAAAGAAGCCATCTTCTGATTTCGGAGTGAAAAATATTAATTATATGGAAAATCAGTTTCTGAAAACATTATTTGCACTTTTAATGTGCCATAAATTTGCTTAGTTCTAGTCTTAAACTTCTTTTTAAACGTGATTTTCAGGTAATCCCAGATTATATCAAGATGCTTTCACTTATGAATTTTTTTTATTACTGCACCGAAAAGCTCTGGTTTTTGAAACAAGACCCCATTTGAATTTGCTGCTGAAATGTTCCCAAGTTTTTATGACTATTAATTTTCAAGAGATTATTTCGTCTGTATACCATTCGATTCTCGAAAGAGTGCTAACTAACATTTGCCTCTTCATTTAACGGAATAGTCTAGAGAAACCTCACAATCGCTGAGCTGTGCTTGCGGTATGCCAAGTCATTAAATGAAGCATACTATTATGACCTCAGTTTCCTCCTTCCATCACGGTACATGGACACCTAACTCAGACGTACACCTCAAAGTTGTAGGAAATCAATTTTCTTTCTGGTCATCATGCATAACGAAGATATGTATTGCGATTCATTTAAAAAATTGCATTATGGATACCTAATAATGTATAGGAAAAATCCAAACAATAGTTTGTCTCTAAGAAGAAAAGGAGAAGAAGCAAGTATATAGGTGCAGATAGGTTATTTCTACTAATTACTTTAAAATAGTAAGCGAAATTATTAAAAGAAAAAAAACTATAAAGAATGTCAAATTCTCCAATTTATATTAACATTACATATTTATAACTTTATGTAGTTGAATATTATACATACCGTGCAAAATGAATAAATATTATCAGTATCATAAATAACTAGATAAAAGTTCAGAAAGTTCATAAAATGAATTCCCAAATAACCTAATTTTTAACCGAAAATGTGTATTCGTTGACTAATTTGTACCTGACTTGAAAATTTATAAGTTTCGACCTCTGGAACACTGAAGAAATCCCAGCGAAATCCAAGTTCGAAAAGTCTCTCTATTTTGACATTTAAAAAATATATAGGTGGCGGATCAGTGAGCTACTGTTATCCCTTCATGGGAGGGTCTGGTGTATGGTACAATTTAGCAGGGACGGCATATGGAGTACGCCAGGTTGTTTATTCCACCATCAGCTTCACATTTCCACCCATTTTTCTTAGTTTATTAATTTAATATGTTAAGCAACCATAATAGAGAGAAATGGAGAAAAAAATGACAGATAAAGTAGAAAAAGAAAAATGTTTATTCGGCATATATATAGGGCGCCCACTAAAGTCTCTTACCACTCTTTTAACTACGGAATCGCAGGAGCTATCTTCATAAGAGTCGTGTCTAAGTATGGCAAAGTGACTATGCGCTACTGGATGAAACCACTTACAGCGCCACCTGGTGGAAACGGTGAGTTAGCATTATTATCTCTGAAACGGTAAGAGATAGAGGAAAAAAGTGAATTAAAAAGTTGTAGAACATCATCGATTTAGTACAAAAGGACACCTTGTGATCATGAATACTGAAAACAGAACGCTTAAAATGCACATTTGTTTGTTTTTTGCTTCCGAAACTGTGACGTCTCTAAACTTGAACGAAAGTAGAAAATATTATCTTTCGGACTTTTTGATTATAAATAACAAGCGATAACACTGTGCCACGTTGGCGGCTCGTTTTTCGTCCGAAGAATAATCTTTTCTCTTTTCGTTCAAGTTTCGTGACGTCACAGTTTCGGAAGCCTCAAACAAACAAATGTGCATTTTAAGTATTCTGCATTCAGCATTCATGACCATAAGGTGTCTTTTTTGTACTAAATCAATGATGCTCTACAACTTCGTATTTCAATTTTTCCTCTATGTCGTACCGTTTTAGAGATAATAACGCTAACTCCACCAGTTTCCACCAGGTGGCGATGTAAGTGGTTTCATCCAGTAACGCATAGTCACTTTACCATACATAAACACCACTCTTATGAAGATAGATGCAGCCACTCGGTAGTTAAAAGGGTGGTAAGGGACTTTAGTTGGCACCCTGTATATAGAATAAACAAGCAGTTCCCACGTGTATAAAGACTCCAGTTTTCCGTAGATTGGGAATTGGTCATGAATGGTATAAAATTTTTAGTAGTTTTCGTTGAGAGAGTCAGAAAATCCTCCCACTGCACCTAACTAGTTTTTCTGCGTATGTCCCTCTTCAGGAGACACTTCCCAGGAGGCACAATAAATTTCCTTTGCATACTCGTAGGAGAGAAGTACTGAGTTCGCCGAAGTGACGCAGGCACATAAAATGCTTAGAATGGAAGGTGGAACTGAACAAACCGGTTAGACTCATTGTACTCGGGGAATATTCTTATTAAGTTAGAGGAGGGGAAGGGAGGGGGGAGAAGAGGGGCTCAGGAAAGAGCAGTGGAAAATTCACAGCAAGGAAACAAATCATTGGTGTAGTCTGTATACCAAGGGCTCCGTATACTCTTCCTAAGAGTTAAGCAACTACTCTTTCGATCAGTTCTGTTAAACAACTAATATATGTGGTTGTTTATGTGGGAAGTTCGTTTCATAAAATATCTATTAGAATAAAACCATAATGGTTATAAAATTATCAAAGTTAGATAAGATACAATTTATGTTCATGTGATGTAATCAATTAAACCGTTCTTAAAACATATGCGATTGTCATACCCAGCTGATGAAATATAATTTGGCACGATTATGAAAGTAGAAATCAAATTATTTGAAGACACTTTACGAAATACATTATTCTTATCACTCAAAAGATATTTTTCCAAATCTCCAGTAAAGAAATTTTTCGAATTATTAAAAGGGTAATAGACATAAATGAACTCACGAAGTCAATTTTCTGAAAACGTATCTTAATTAATGCAACTTTAGAAAATTCACTACTCAAAATATATCATCTCACATTATTGTGAAAAGTGAAATTAGACAATTGAAGACTATCTGCATAGTAGATTCTATTTATAACCGAAAAGTTATTTTGAAAAATCCGATTACAAACTGGAATCGAAAAAATTCTCCTCTTTAAGACTAAAAATAAAGTGCATCTTTCAAACTATGTTCCATAAATATATGACTTCCTTATCCTTATTCCTTACATTTAATCCTTCCTATTTCCTTATCTGTTATATACGATCCAAGAATTGAAGGATGATTTTAAAAAAACATTAATTTAATCTTATTGTGATATTTTCTGTGCATTTTCGCAGTACTTTTAGATGCCAGTCTGCTCAATAATTTTGATTTACTCGAAAAGAACGAAAGAAATTAAAAACAAATTACCCATTTAATTTTATATTAATTTTCCCATGCCTTCATGCATGTTTGATTTAAAATGAAGAAAAAAAATTAGCTTTTAAGGACGAAATATTATGCCAAGCTTTCTCTCTTGAATAATGGAAATTATTCCAATTGCTTTCTATTTATTGATATATCTCATTCCTCACCTTTTTTGCATTTAATACTGTGTATGAATAACTTAAAATCCGCATTTTGTTTTGGCTAAAAAGTAAGAAAAATTATTGTAATTTAAACATTTCCCTTTGTAAAAATCGAAATATTTTTTTCTGCTTTTGCATTCTTTAAAACAGAATAGTATTAATTTGAAATGAAATAGGATAGAAAAAGTATGGTAAAAATATTTCTTTCGATGAATCTACATTTCGAATCATATGAGTTGCTAGAAGCGAAATTGAACATTTCAGGGGAAGTTACTATGTATATCACCAGAATCAGACATTTTTGTTTTATTTTCAATAATACCACGTAAGAGCATAAGGAAAGTCTAATTATTCTTTGAATGAAGAATTAAGTTTTGAAAGAAGTTGCCGATGTTACTACATAGATGAAAGTAACAGGAGCGAAGATTAAAAGTAAATTATAAAAGTCCTGAAAAATTAAAGAAAACTGCTTAATGCAATGTAACATCTATAACAATATAAAACTGTTTTGTAAAATTTTGAAGATTAATCATCATATTTAATTAAAATACAAGCAAATTATATCTTTTAAATATTTAATCGAAGAAACATTCTCTATAGCGTACTTTTACTGATTAATCAAACAAAAGTTTACTGCGATTACTGAAATTAAAAGCTCTTCTGGATGTAAATATATAACATTAACAAAAAATATACAAAACCTTTTTAGAAAAAGAGAGAACAATCAAATAATAAACGGAACTTTAACTTATAGGATGTGTTTTCAACAGGGAAATCCCATTCGAGCGTGTAGAATGATTTTTCGGTGTTTTCTACACAAACTTAAGCCTAAATGCTGAAGAAAGTTTGCTTCCCTGTAACACCGAAAACAACGAAAAACTTTACGTGTATGGAAAGAAAAAACAGTAGAAACAGTGTCAGAAAAATCAAAAATTGAAAGGAAATCACACATTTAAAACAAAAATGAAGAAAAGATTCTCAAAACTCATACAAAAGAAAACGTGGGTTCCTGATGCAATACTTTTGAAGATTAAACGTAGCTTCGCGAGACACACTTAATACTTTCAGTAGCGGTTAACAGTTAGTTTTATTTATCTCGTTTTCTCTCTTTTTCTAAAATAGTTTTGTATATTTTTTCTTTTGTTAATATTTCTCACTGCTCGGATGTACTGCTGCATTGAGCGCATTCACAGAGTTTGTTGAAGGATTTTCCTTTCCTAATTTTGTTTACAAAAGTGTAACTTTTTTTATTCTCCTATTTTGAATTAGTTTTTCTTTGGATCAGTTATTTTTTTATTCGTTCTGGTTCATTTTTATAAATCTGTGATCCTTGCGATCGTTTCTAGACTGTTTCGTATATTACTGAATTGAATTTTTTTTCGCTCTGGTTCATTTTGTAAGAATTTGATCTTTGTGATCGTTTTTTGACTGTTATATATGTATATAAAATGTATTCGCAATTGTAGTCGTTAAATAAAAAACAAGCCGAGTTAAATTCTAATTTTCATTTTGTTATGGGAGAGTGACGGTCATACGTACATCATAGTTGAAGTTTTTTTGCCAAAAGAGAACAGAAGATCCCTGCTTTTTCTCAGGTAGGGATTTAACAGATAGACATGTGATCAAAGTGAAGGGAATAATAGCTATTTTTACTATATTACGTAAGTGTTTTAGGGAAAATGCATGGCGGCAATAAGTCGCTGATTTCGCGAGTTGTGTGCGCGTGGAAACGATTAAAATATTCTTTTGGTAATAAATATGCCAAAACTAGAGATTTAATATACCTCCAGAGCGGGAAATAGAACGAAAATGGAGTTTAAGAAAAGTGATTTTGGAATGCATTAAGACTTTAAAATATATAATATTAGAATTTGAAATAAAATTAAGTGAGATTATTACATATATATATATATATATATATATATATATATATATATATATATATATATATATATATATAACAGAATAAACACGATTTTTAGAAAAAATTTCCTTTTACATATTAATTTAACATGATTCATTTCAACTTTCAACACGATTTGGATGTCCAATTTAGGAGTTACCATTTTTTAAATTTCATCTCATTAAAGAATGTTTATGAAAGTAACTGAATAAAATAATTTCTATTAAGCTTTTGAGCTAAGAAGCTGATTTGCAGAGAGTAAGAAAGCTCAAAATATTATCTTATTCTACTACTGGGAAGTCATTTTAAAAAAACAATGCTCTGTTTCGAAACAATTTAGAACCTAAAATCACCTGCCTTTCTTGTGATTAAATGAATAATTTTTCTTAAATTCTTGTGAGATAAAAATTTATTTAAAAATCTTACTATAATTTTCGTAGTTAGAACTGAATATATATTGAGTCAATGCGTATAAATACATTAAAATGATGGAAGTCTTAGAAAATACTACTTCGCTGAATTGTGGTTAGTGAGGGTGGGGTTCTGAAGGATATTTGTTTTTCTACTTTGTTCTCAACCATCCCTTTATTTTCAAGCCATAACTTAAATAAAATCTGTGACATGACAATGATTATTTCTGCATTTTTTTGACATAAACATACATTTGAAGATTATACTGGGTATATTGATCAATCAGATATGAAATGAACTCTACGAAATGCACTTGTCTAATTAGTTGAAAATTGAAACCGAATATAACGCTGAAGAGATTCCTTATCACATTTACACTTGAAATGTACTGTGGTCGTTTTCCTGGTGCCATGCTCTGCATGTTAGAGAATAGGTGCATAGGTTACTCTAGTGGCCTCTAGTTACCACTAGAGTAAGCGACTAAGATAGGGTAATTCATTAGTAAATAGCCCGGAACTTTTGACCACATAACAATTTATAATATCAAACTGAATAAAAACTGGAGCTTGTAGAGAGAAATGCATTTCAGATTTGGAATCAACCGCAAGAAAATATCTTAAATTATTTGAGATATTTCATGCTATAGAAGATGAAAAAAATTGTTATCCAATGTAATTCTCATTGACATAACATATACATTAGGGTGTCCCCAAAAAATGAAAGTCGTTTTTTTCTCCGCATACCCTCTTATTTTTTCCTTTTATGTCAAAACAATTGTAAATAAAGTTTTATGTAATTTCAACCACGGCAACCCGTGCCGACTTGCATCTAAACGTGTCAGTACCAGTTTACTCAGGACAGAGCACATCCACGTGTCAACGTGCTTATCATTCTAAGTTGTTTTGTTACTGAATGTTTGTATAATTTTTAATCAGTGAACAGAACGTGGCAGTGGAATTGGGTAGTTCTAATAAAGTGATATTTTTAATAAGGGAAAAGAACATCAAATAACGGGTTCAAAACTTCCCTCTAATGGACAAGTTCACGCAGTTTTGTTTTACTATATTCGAGAAGTGAATTTAACTGTTAAAGAAATTGAAAATGTTGCTATTCGCGAGTGTATTTTCTTTTGGGAAACGGCACGCATACCTATCAAATCGTTGCCAAATTGTGTGCGGAAACTTGTTAACGTGCATCAAGTTTGGAGAGACTAACAAAAAAAATGCAAAGAAATTAGAAGACGTATTCAAGCGGCGATTTAGACAATTTGTTCGGCATTGCACACGCTGATGCACTTCAGTTAATGAAAATAGAGGAAGATAGGATGTTCTTGCAGCGCCAAAGAGAGCCGGGCCGAACGGGTCACTTAGGTGGAGTGGATAAAAAACTGACAGATAAAGAGGAAAGGGCACGACTTTGAGTTGTTAAAGAAGAAAATCCGGGAATCAAATATGTTTCCGCTTCAAAATCCTCGGCATCATACGAACCATTGCAAGAAGATTTCTCTTCGAATTCTAGTGAAAATATAGATTCAGGAGATTTCCCAACGCTGATCGAAAGCTCAGAACCTGGGACAAGTAAATCAGAAATGAGGAAATATTTTATTACTCCAAAGTTAGTTGCTGCATTAGACAGGTGTCAGTTAAGTATGGGAGATTCTGTGATTGTTCTTGAAGCTACTATTGATGCACTTGGATGTAACATTGACGAATTTCCGATAAGCAAGTTTTCAATTCAAAGAATCCGAACAGAAAAACGGAAGGAAAGCGTGGAAAACATAAAAATTGATTTCCAAAACGAGGTACCGGATGTGGTGACCTTACATTGGGATGGCAAACTGTTGCCTGCTTTTAGTGCTCGAAAAGCGAAAGAAGAACGCTTGCCTATAGTTATTTCATATGGACTTAAAAAAACTCATTGCTTTGCCGAGACTGGATAATTCTACAGGTAAAGAACATGCACAGGCTGTTTGGAAGGCGATTTTAGATTGAAATCTCGAAGACAAAGTCCAAATTCTCTGTGGTGATACTACGGCTTCGAATACAGGTCGTTTTAATGGTGCTTGTGATCTCCTCGAGCAAACATTTGATAGGGAAATTCTTTTTTTCCCTTGCCGCCATCATGTATACGAAGGCAGTATTCAAAGTGAAAATTAAATGAGTGACAACAAGCCCCGATATTCCACTCTTTAAAAAGCCCAAAGATAATTGGAAAAACATCGATTCCACTAAAATACAGTGCTATAGAGAAACAGTGGAATTGTTCCGAACCTTAACCGAACTTGAAAATTTGCTTGACTTTTACCACGCTGAACTTAAAAATGTTATGGTCAGACATGACTATCGAGAGTTGATCGAACTTTCTATCGTATTTTTAGGTGGAGATGCAGAAAAAAAATTTAAATCAGACCTCCGGGTGCCATTCACCAAGCTAGATGGATGGCTCGAGCGATTTACTCCCTAAAACTATCGTTATTTAGTTCGCAGCTGAAATTAAACACCAAGGATAAGGAAGCACTGTTAGATGTCTGATTGTTTATCGTGAGAATCTACGTTAAACAATGGCTTCAATAGATTTTGCCAGTTAAAGCACCCTACAAAGATTTATGCTTTTTGAAATCTTTGAAAGTTTACGCAAAAGTTAATGAAAGTATCTCGAAAACTGCTTTACAGAAATTTAGCCAGCATTTATGGTATTTTATTGACGAAATAGCAGTATTGGCACTTTTTGATGATGATGTGGACAAAGAAACAAAATTAAAAATGGTGGCAAATTTACATAGAGAAATTTTCTCGACACATAAGAAAAGTTACATTCCATCGAAGGAAGAATTTTGCGGTTCATTCTATGGTGAATTTGATACATTGATTTTGTAGTTTTTTATTTAGTTATTTATTTATATCACGCAATTGTAACCTGTTATTTTATTTTTTTACAGAGAAAAGCATCTATGATTTCATATCAGTCAAAAGCCAGTCACTGTTTTCTAGACTCAAAATTGATGATAGTTTTCTCAACGAGAGTCCCTTTTCATAGGCGAATAACGCTTCGTTTCTAGACGCGAAGAAGACAGTCTCAATGCTTAGAGCAGTGAACGATACAGCTGAAAGAGCTGTAAAAATTATGAAGGACTTTCATGGTTTAATAACGGTTGTGAAGGAACGGGAATAATTTTTGTTGCGTTGCGTACAAGAACACGAGAAGATCTATCCTGACAGTAGAAAGCAAATATTGAAACGAAAATATGTGCAGTAATGTTTCTTTTACTGTAATATGGTAATAAATATCTGCTTTGAATAAATTGTTGTCTTATGTACCAAAGAAACATACATTCTTCAATCTTTCCATAGTATTCCCGTACAAGATTTCACGTTCACGTTTGACCTAAAGTCGGCGCGGATTACCGTTATCTTATTGCAATAATACGTTTTATTGATGTTTCTGAGGTGAAATAGAAATAAAATAAAGGGTATGCGTATTCGATTTTGCAAAAAAAAAAAATCCCTTGTATCTTGGGACACCCTAATATACATGATATACTGTTATAAGATATTCTACTATTTTCGAATATTTTTGGCAGCTTTTTTATTGTAATTAAGGATTTTAAGTGGGAGGGTAAGCCATCTTTTAATTTCATCTTTTATAAGCGTAGCCTTCGAATATTAAAATGATTACATTATTGTATTTGGGGATGTTGTGGAATAAATGTCATTCTACAGAATAAATTCTAAAAATTGCTAAATTGCAGTTCCTCTAATAATATAATTCATGTACGTAATTTTTACGCCTTGACTGGTTTAATACTTTCGAAATTTTATGCATGATTTGTTATATCGATCATTATATAATAGATGTTTGTTTTCAATATTTTATCCATTTCATTCGTGTTAACTGTCATTCCCTACTTTTCTATTACAAATGCGTTTATTACCTTTTTTATTCTGTTCGTAACTTATAGTACTGCTGCAATAATACAAACATAAAAATCAGATTTTTGTATCAGTTACATTTCGAGGGATGAAACTATTTCTAATGGTTTGTAAAATCAGTCTTATAAGAAACTATTTTCTGAATTTATCTCATTCGATCCTAATACATTATTTACATTTCAAATGCCTGAATATCATCCAGTTATAAGTGCGGAATTTATTTTATGCATTTTGCAGTGTGGGCGCAGATAAATAATTTTCTCGATGGGTATTTCAGCTGTGAAGTAGGCCTTTAAAAAATATTTTTCTTGCTCTTATGCAGCCCTCTAAAACAAAATACATGCAAATTTCCATGTCTGATGATATAATGAATAAATTTCAAGACTTAAAATATTCATCATTTATTTGTGAAGAACCCCGTGTAATTTTCTATCTAAGGGATACCATTACTTTCGAATTATCCTTCAGATAAGCGTGAAGCAATTTTTCAGCTGGCAAAGGGAGATCTGTAATACAAATATTTGCCATAAATTTCATAAAAATTCCGTTTGAACCTTTTTCTCCAAATGCGTTTACTTTCAGGGAGCATTTTTAGGAAATAATAAAGATCAATCTTCCATGTCTTTACGGGGATGGAAATTCCTTTTTAATTTTTTTTCACTTATATACTCAACCTGAAAACAAAACTCGGACTGAAATATTGCCTCGGTTGATATGAAATGGATATGGAGGCAGAAATATTTTAGAGAGGAAGAGGTGTAGACGACGGAAGCTCCCAAACCATTCGCTAGCCATAGTTTTATTCTATGAAAAGTAACTAACTACAAAGTGGCGTTGGAAAGGTATCAGAGAACACTTTATTCTAATACAGTGTATTTATAGCCATCTATAATTATAAAAGGCAATAATTGCGTGTGTATGTGCGATGTCCAGACGAATCTATCGCACTTAAAGCCATGAAATTTGGCACACAGTAAGTTGCAATTGTGACTAAATGCACCTCGAAGCCAGAATTTTAAAATTTAATCTAGAAATTTTTTATTTAATGTTTTGTGTTGTTTTGGGCCATTTTTGGCATGTTTACGGCTGTAGTGTCTTTTCTAATGATCGTTTGAAAACAATCAATGCACCATCGGATAGAACAAATAATTTTCGTTCTAATGAAGTTTGTTTTGAATTCCTTTATATTTTTAACTTTCAATTCTTATTTTCTTGCATCTGCAGACATAAATAAGTCATGTTCAATCAATCATATTCTGTTTAATCCTTAATGCGTTATTTTATACATAAATGTGGCATTGATCTGGCAATTAAAATATTTCTTTCTTACGAATATAATTTTTTCTGAGAGACAGCTTTTAAATATTTGGGCGAAGTTGGGACAAATGATTTTGTAATTTATATTATATTCCAAGAATTTATATAAACTTTATAAATGAATCAGGATATTGCTTGATTATTTCAAAATAATGCTTTTAAGATATTCTAGTAAAAGGATATTAATGTCATCTGAATGTTTCAATAACGCTTGTGGAATTAATCAAATAAATTTTCGATGAAACTTTGGAATATTTCTACTGAATTTTATGCGGTATTTTCCGGCTCATATCTTTACATTTCTATAATTCGTACTTTTTAAATTTCTGCATAGTATATTCAATTCCATTTAAGATTTCAATATTATATGCCTATAATTAATGTACTTCTTTATTCGTTTGAAGGTATCTTCCTGAGTTTTGAATGTACTTTGTTATTTACCGGCAACATTAACATATGGGATCCTGAATTATAACATGAATATCAGAACAGATTTAAAGAACTTCATGGAAATATCTATTTGAATACATAAAATTTATTTTCTATTTGAATATATAAAAAAATTAATTATGTTAAAAAGTAAAAGTAAAATTGAAAACAAATTAAATTTTCCACAGATTTTAAGAAACATAGTGTGAATTATTTCGAAAAGGATTTTACAGAATAATTTAATGTTAGTTACTTAACAACGGAAAAAGATTTTCGTTGTTCTACATTATGAATAAACAAGACCTAAAATTGAGTACACATGAATAATTGATGATATTGAAAATTTGTGTCATTTTTCAAATCCCAGAGATCAGTTATCTCCATAAAGTTTTCCATAACCCAAATTATATAAAATTTAAAATAATCTCGCCTTAAACAAGCGATATAATTCCAGTGTCATATCAAAGTCTACAACATAGTTTTCTTCAAATATAATCAGTTTTAATTTGACAGTGATGCTACTTGTATCAATTACAGTTTCCAATTTATACTTAAATCGTGGGGCTAATGAGACAGGAAATCGGTTGACCTTGAAATAATTTAAAAACTATTTAACTATGCTACATTTCTGCCCCAAATAGTGTATATTATAAAACAGCCGCTTTACTTTAGGGAAAATTGTGTTTTCTTTTCTTATTACTAACATTACTTGCAAACTAATCCCTCCTTTATATTTTCTTTACTGATAATTTTGGAGTAAATTTAGTTTTTATGTATTTTAATCCTAATTTAAACGACATAGACGACATCTACACCCATTACGCAGTATAGATAATCGTTAAATTTGCATCAACGATTTAACAGCAGTCTCTAAATTAATATCCTTTTCTTCAGTTCACATATGAAATTTGTTACTTACTGAGAGATTTGCGCAATCATAAAATGAGCCTTGCCTACAATTTATTTGACAAACGCCAGTAAGTTATTTTTTCTGTATTAATAAATGATATTAAAAGTGAGGCGAAATAAATTTTCGATCGCCTGGTCTCTATTAAATGTATAATTATTAGTAGTAGTTTTTGTCAGCATTTAAGACAAACTAATTGAAAAAGGAATAATATATAAATCCCCGAGGAATTCATAATGATTTAGGGAGATGGGTTCTTATTTATAGCTTTTCTCTTGCTTATACTTAATAAGCAGATAATTGTGAATTTCTGAATAATTAGAGGTGAGTCAGGCAAATTATTCTTACTTGGGCCTTTTTTTATGTGTATATATAATTCGTCACATTCACTTAAACGAAAGCTGATTTTAAGATGCTATATATATGAATGAAGAGGTAATGTAGGATGTTAGCTCTGTTTCTAAAATGTATTAGTAGAAGAAAGTAGCTTATCTGAATATCAACATCTCTACTTCAATTAATTTGTCTTGAAAAGAATCAGCTTCATTAAGAACTTCAGAACTAAAATTTCGTCCAGTCAAATAGAAAAACTAAAAAAAACGAAAATAAATTATATCCTATGTTTTGAAATGTTTCATAAAAATCAATCAATGTCATAAATAATTTCTTGAAAAGAAAGATAAGATTTATAAGAATGAAATTATTTTTATACTGAAATTATTTTAATGTTCTATCATACTATACTGGAAAAATATGAACATTATGGAGCACAGGATAGATTTCCATTGTTATATTATACTGATTTTAAAATTCTATTTTAATCAATTAATTTGACAATCTAATAGCAGGGATTTTCTTACAGTTTTGATGCCTTTACCTTAATGAGACGGATATCTGATTTCCTGTAGGTATAGTTGATCTATTCATCAGTTTCTAACAATTTTATTATACAGTAGAACCCCGGGAATACGAAATAATTGGGGCTGACCTCTGTTCGGATTCCGGGGAATTCGGATTACCCGGGAAATTCGGTAAAATACTCTTGATATACCAAATGCAGTCGAATATTGACTCTGAGTGCTCTGTGAAAGCTTACGGAAAGAACTGAGGGTTAAAAGAACATATCTGAGTTTGTTTCTACTAATTAAGATGCTGTATTCATTCTTAACGACAACTTCAAATACTTCTTTTAAGATAGGAATAAACATTAGCTTTGTTTCTGATTCGTAATTATTATTTTTCCTTCATTTTTCAGAAAATTAAAAAAAGGTGTTCGGATTATTGGGTTCTACTGTATAAACCTACGTATATTCATCTCAGATAACGTTGATAAATAATCAATTATTCAAAGATAATGCGTATTACTAACTTATCAAAATTACGAATCATTGATCCATTAAAAATTGTTCAATTTGTGTCTCCTCGTAGATCACAAAAAAACAGCATAGACCTGACCATTTAAATGAATATAACAAATATATTTAACTGCTAAATTATGGAGATTTTCAAAGTATTTTCATTAATATTTTTTTAAAGCGACTTATTTATATGCTTCAAAGGAAGGCATTCCTATATATAAATATCTGAATTTGTTTCCAGTAAACGGAATGTTATTTTAATCTGCTAAATATATTTAAGTTATTGTATTTTGTGAAAAAATAAGGAATATTGAATTATTTCCTAAAATTAAGAAATATTTTTGGTGGTTTTTATGTATAAATAATTCTTCAAATCTTCACAGATTTTAAAAAAGCGATAAATGTTCTTGTATGTTTTTGCTTTAAATATTACTAAAAAGTAAAAACGAAAATCGGTTGTGTAACAATATAATACTAAACAGATTTCGTGTCTATTTTTAGAAACTTCTAAAAATCACAAAAATCTCCATTACAAAGCATTTCCATTGCTTAAGTGGATGTTTAGTTTTAGGATATCTTTTCCATACTTATGTGTATAAACTTCTTTCAAAAATTTATTTGTTGATTTTTTTTTGAAAACTTATTTTTGATTTAAAATGCTTCATATTTTTGGTTCCTACATTTGCTTTTTGTATATTTCCATAAAATATTTAAGATGCGCTTAAAATGTAAGTAAAGTGTTTGATTTCAGGTATAAAAAGAAATATTGAAATCTAGTTATATACAGAGAAAGATAGAATTACAAAGTTAATTTTGTGCTTTTTTGATACTCTGGATGAAATACTACTGTAGGTTTCTTTTTCAATATTCCTAGCGTTATCAACCGTCCATTTCTTGAAAACGTTTGTAGATACTCTTTGTGAAGGGTAGCCAAAAAATATCGTTATGCATTGTTATTTTATGAAACGAGCGCAATTATGCATGCTATTTCAATTCATGAAGGGAAAAAATCCCCCTCCAGAGAAAATTTTGACGATGAAACAGTGATTTATATTATTAATGTGTAATTGCTAGATGAAACAGTAAACATAAAACATCTTAACCATATAACAACACATAATTTCTTTTTAGATACAAATTCAATTCAATTTTAAAGAAAAGTCAACTAGTGTTGTCTCAAGGGAGCAATTTTTTAATAGGCGAATAAATTCTATAATCATTTATTTGAACATCTGATGCAGTATTTTTAGCACGTTCAGTATGAGACTCAAAATATTTTTGTGGTGCTTGCTTTAGCATAAACATTATTCACTTCCTTTGAAGAGTAACCATTGCAACTTCTTCAACTTATTGTTGGTTAGTCGCTTTATGCCCCAGGCCAAATTTAAGAGATAGAGCTCCACGATATTCAAATGGTTCTATCATTTTCTGTAAGTTTGTCATGTTCGTCTTATCTCTTCACAATTTTTCAAACAGTTCGAATTCACGAAGGGCGGCAATGGCATTCTTGAACTGCTGATGATACAGTTTTACCAACATAGCTAAATCACCAGGCGAAGACGCTTAAGAACGGAAGTTTTTCAAAGAATTATAAGAAACATCTTAGCTTTTTTTCCCCTTATCTATATGGTAGCTCTACACAGGACATTCATATGCATGCAAATTTATTCCTTTTTTTGAAAAAAAACCCTAAAATTTCCTCTTGAGGCAGACATTTTTACTAACTGTTTTGTTTAGAAATCAGAATCGAATGTTTTACTGTGCAATTGAGCTGAATTTTGTTACTCTTCGCCCAATGATAATATGCGAGAGAGCTCCAAACATCTAAAGATATTTTATGGTTAATCTACTTATTCTTTTTTTTATATATTGCTAATAAATCATCTTTTTATTTTGAATACTTTGCATTCTAAGTTTTTTCAGAACGTTCATAAAATGCATTCATCTTACCTTTAATATTCTGAATACATGACAAAGAAATAGAGAAACATATCTTAAAAAGTACAGTGTCCTTATATCACTCATTTTGAGGAATTGCTTCAAAGGCGTTAATTTTAGTATCAAGATTTTGTAATTAAAATCTTAATTATAAAGCCGTTAATCAATAAAACGGTTTCCACCTAGTTTTCAATAACAGAGACTCGAGACTGTTAAGAATATCTTTTTTCACCAGCATTCTTCTAAAGATTTTAAGAAATGACTTTTGTGGTAGGTATAATTATGGATGGGGCGGGAATCTAGATGTTTCGATAAAAATAAAATTTATTTTACTCGTTCACTGCTCAAAAATAGAATAGTATGAGAATACGAGAGTCTCTTAAGCAAGTTGTAAAAATTATTTAGTGTCGATCAAAAAAACTAATGCATTTAAGTGTGTCTACATTTTATAATATACAGTAAAACCTCTTTAGAAAAATATTGTAAGGGCCTAGAAAAAATATTGTTATTGACAAGTTATTCAAGTTATTGTTATAGACAGTTTGAGCATTTGCGCAGCCAATGTTTATGTACGTATGTGAATACACTGGCTTCCAAAAATTTTGCACAGTTTTGAAAATGCAAAAAAATTGGAGTTAATATGCATACTATGGATCGCAATCAGTTGCTGAGAATCGTGGGACATACTATCGTCAGAACTCACATTTTACAGTGAAGATTCGGTCACGAGGTCAATTAGGAGAGCCACCAGAAAGAGATGAGGGCGAAAATGGAGTTTGACCCATCCTGTTTCACAGGAAGCTGATGACGAGATGCAACTTTCATCATTGGTTATATTTGATGTGCATAATATTTACAAACATTCTCGTAAACGCAGCACAAATATTCGGGAATATATAAAGCCTTTCTTAAAAAATCCCATATTTTCCCCCATGTTTTTTGCTTATAACGTGTATAGTTTTCAACCAAATTGTACGAAACTTACAGAATATTGACAATATGTAAACGAAGCTGTTTATTAAAATTTGAATTAAATAATTTGAATTTTACCGAAAATATGAATATGTTTAGTATATAATTATTGACTGCGAAAAGGAGCGAAATGTCTGGCTCTGATTAATGTAAGAAAAATTACGCTACGTGTCGCACATATGCAGTAAAAAATTGTTTACTACAAATACTCATATTTCCTGTAATGTTCAAATTATTTAATTCAATTTTAATACAATACTTCTTTTACATATTGTCAAGTATTCTGCAAGTTTCACACAATTTGGTGAACAACCCTGCATGTTATAAGAAGAAAACGAGAGGAAAAATTTGGGATTTTTTAAGAAAACCTTTATATTTTCCCGAATATTTGTGCTGTGTTTACGAAAATGCATGTAAATATTATGCACATCAAACATAACCAATGATGAAAGTTGCATTTCGTTATCAGATTTCTGTGAAAGAGGATGGGCCAAAATCCATTTCCGCCTTCATCCTTTTCTGGTGCCCCCCTAATTTCCCTCGTGGCCGAATCTTCACTGCAAAATGTGAGTTCCGACGATAATATGTCCCGCGATTCTCAGCAACTGACTGCGAATCATAGTATCCATATTAACTCCAATTTTGTGCATCTTCAAAATTGTGTGCTATTTTTGGATACCAGTGTAGTGATACACTAACTAATTTTATTACGCTTATTTGAATTATCTTACAAATACTCGCTGATTGAAACTGTATTTTATAAACATTAAATTATTTAAATATTTTGGGGGACATCAGAATGAAAATTTCACTAAAAATAAAATTATGCATACAAGGGAGATGTAAGCATTCTTTTATTTCAAAATAATGTCAAAGTTTTACGTAACGTCCTTGCCAATGTTACATGCCATGTCATCGTAGATTTAGGGCTTTAATTCATCGAAAACGAACTTCAAGGATCAAACGGTCAGTACAAAGTGCTAATTGCAAATGAATAGGTTCGACCTTGGCCAGCCGGAGAAGCTGCAACAATATATGTGCACACATTCCAATTACTAAGGGCCCCCGATTCCCCTGCTACAATACAACAAGTTCCGATTTCTGGCCCTGTCGCACCCATTCCCTTTAAATCTCACATTCCATAGGGTGAGATTTTGCAAGGAAAGAAACAGAATTGTACCGTACCAACTTTCTAGAGAGGTAAAAGTATCGTTATACACAGGTGCATCTAAAAATGATTATGGCTGTAGGCAGGTTCAAAATACATTGAATAAATAGTCCAGTCATTAGGTGCTAAAAAGGAATGATTTAAAACAAATTCTGGTGGAGTCGTAATTTTTTGCTCCTATATGTTTTTTTGGGTGCTGATTACGAATCTGAGGTTTCCCACCAAAAATTTTTGTTGGAATTTTAGTTATAGTCAAAAAACATGAAAAAAATGGACTTTCCCCCAGTTTTTTGCTTATAACTCAAACCCTATCAACTTGTTTATGGCATCATCATATATGAAAATAATCAGCACAAAATTTCCTACAATTTATGTCTGTACTATTTTTCGCTACGCATACCGTTTAAGTGCTATAATTGATTGAAGTTTGGCGAATGTTTGACTTGCCTGCTAGCTCGGCTTGAACAACAACGAACCATCCAATCTGTATGTGCGAAATTATCTATCTTACTAAATAAATTCCTACTTAATTAATATACTTTTTCTATCGTAAACCTCTTTGTGCAAATAGAGATTTTATCAGTTATATTAAGAGTATACTTGCATAATCTGCACAAAATTCCTTCTAAATCTTTCTACCCTGATATTACCTGGCTTTCGCGGTTGTGAAGTAAACAACAGAGTAAATATCATGAATTTTTTAATAAGTTAGGAGGCTTAAACATAGCCCTGTTATTGTCCCCTACCTGCTCTTGGTATCAAAAGAATCGAAGGAAATTATTTTAATGCCGTGAAATTCAAAAGAAATGACAGAGTTCCACCACTAGCTCTAATAAGTGATGCCATCAAGGTACATGATGAAAGTGTATCTATCAACCCTACAACGCTTTTCCAGATAATTTATATTATAAAGCAATCGGATGAACTAGAGGACGTCTTAATATTTGAACTATGTCCCTTTCCATTACCTCTGTTTGATGAAGCTGTAATGCGAAAAGGCACGAAATCATCTTTATACAAAGCTTTCAAGCCATGTACACGGAATTTTAATGCTGAAAGCGGTGTGTATATTATTGATGGAGGATACTTGCTGCACAGAGTCATCCGGAAAAGGGGTTCAACTTTTTCATCAATTTGTGATAATTATGTGACATATGTTTGCACAAAGTACAAATCAACTGCTCTAGTCATTTTCTATGGGTATCCTGAAAATGAAACAGTAAGAGGCACTAAATGTGCAGAATGGGTCAGAAGAACACAGAAACAAATGTCAAGTGAAGTAATGTTTGATGAAATGATGATACGAACTGTTTCCTAAGAAAAATTCCTGGCCAATCCGAAGAACAAGGATAGACTCATTTCCATCCTGATGAACAAGTTCTCCTCAGTAAACATGGTATACAAGAAAGCTGACGAAGATGCTGATTGTTTAATTGTGAAAACTATAGCTTTGGCCCCAACACATCCGTCTGTGATTGTCATAGGTGAAGATATCGAACTTTTTGTCATCTTAATTGACATTTGTACCTTTGACAATGTATATTTCCTAAAACTAGGAAAAGGAAAATCGCTGAAAAAATATTTTCTCCTCATACAGTTTTAGAAAAAACAATCGCCGACACCACATCAGCTCTTTTTAATTATGTTAAATTGAAGTTTGTGCAGACTTTGAAAAACAATAATGATCTCCTCAAAGTAATTGAAATTTTTAAGAACCCGGATATGACCCCTGAAGCTGTTGTGGATGTAGGGAACCGCTTTCTTGTGGCATTGTATAGCTACCCAATAACTACCTCGGATACTCCATCCTTGAATAATCTTTGCTACTTATGTTACATGAAATCTTCATTTAACAAGAGTAACAACATGGCGTCGCTTCGCAGCTGCCCACCAACATTCCCTAAAAGTTTACTATCAGACCCAGCACTGGCTTGGCAATAAAAAGAGACCTGGAGAATGGGGTTCGGAAAGAATAAACACTGAGCTCCAACCTGTGTAAAAACTCTGAAGTCCCCCACCTGACTCTATCCTGTACGCAAGATATCCTGCAAGTGTAAAAAGAAGTGCACAAGGAAATTGCAGCTGTATGAAGGTCAGACTGTTTTG
The DNA here is from genome assembly GCA_013235015.1 of Araneus ventricosus. NCBI lineage: Eukaryota > Metazoa > Arthropoda > Arachnida > Araneae > Araneidae > Araneus > Araneus ventricosus. Next base: position 2,931,220 of record BGPR01000019.1, on the reverse strand, counting down.
TTCAATGTTGTATCCTCATTGTTGGGGCAACTGCAATAACAGAGGGATTCAAGTAATTAATAGTGATGAGGATGATGATGGTGAATCAATACTGCCCGTTGATTTAGTTGAGGCGTCTTTATCTTTGCATGTGGAGGAAGACACAGGTGATCTTTCAAAAAATATTGGACCATAAGCTTCAAAGCGACCAAGATAAAGTGAAGAGACTGTGTAATGTATGCAGATGCCAAGATCATATTTATGACTGTAGTTGTATTATTATTAAGTTATTACGACGTTTAAAGTTTAAAATGCTACTTTTTTTCATGGTTACTATATGCCAAGTAATTCAAATTAATTAATAGAAATTAATAAAGTTTAATTAAAAACCACACTAAGTACTTTGAGTTGTTTGTAAAATAACATTTATTGTGAAAGTGAATCTAAGTTTCCATCAACATCAGCCTTTTAGAGCTAATCAAGGAATTTCATTCATAACTAGCACTTATGTCCGGCGTTGCTCGGGACTAAATTACCTTCATGTCTAATATAACAGATGAAAAATTTATTTGAAAAAGGAACAATATGGTAGAAAAAGTGTATTAAATAAGTAAAGTATATTAATAGTAAGATAGCAAATTTTAGTGCATACAGATAGGAAGATTTGTTATTTTTCAAGCCTTGCTAGCAGGTAAATCAAACTTTAGCCAAACTTCAACCAGTTATGGCGCCTAAATGGTACGCGTAACAAAAAAAAATAGTATAGACATAAATTGTAGGAAATTTTGTGCTGATTATTTTGATATATGATGATGCCATAAAAAAGTTGATAGTTTTTGAGTTATAAGCAAAAAACTGGGGGAAAATCCATTTTTTTTTCATGTTTTTGGCTATAATTAAAATTCCAACAAAAAGTTTTGGTGGGAAACCTCGGATTCGTAATCAGCACCCCAAAAAACATATAGGAGCAAAAAATTACGACTCCACCAGAATTTGTTTTTAAAAACTACCTAATGACTGGACTAAAATAGGAATTCCGCCAGGCAGGTTTATCGTCAGACAGAATCGTTTAACATAGATTTCACTGTATTAGGAAACATTTTTGTGGGATGATGCAATTTTCCGAATTAATTTCTTTAATTTGCGAAGACATTCGTTATTTGTGAATTAATTGCGTATTACTGATTTCTAAATTAGGGAACTACATCACATTCTCATCGAACTAAAATCCAAAATTTGAATGTTACCAGTATTTTTGTTCATTGAAAAGCTGCTAATTACTGGAATGTAGCCATCAGCGGTAAAATGTGGAATTGTTGTTGTTGGAAAAAAAATTGAAAATAAATTCAAGTAACACAAACAGGATATATAATTTGCTGCTTTATTGGAAAATGGATATCCATCTCTGAGATTAAATCTGTTCTTTCAATTCCTTGTAATAGTTTCTAGTTTTATGTATAGTTTTAATTTTATTTTAACCATAAAAGATTAAATAGAAAAAATATTATTTTAGAGAGACCTAAGAAACTGAAGAAAAATTAAAATATTATTTTGTTTTCATCAGTATTTACCAGACATTTTATTGCTGAAATTAAATTACTGATTCTTCAAATTAATTATTAAATTATTTTCAGTATTGATTTTGTTTTACATGATCAAATAAAGAGATAAACAATCAATATAAACTTTCCACATCCATGCATAATATTTATATCTATGTGCACTAATATTAAAAAAGCAGTTTTAAAAGGAATTTTAAAATGATTTTGCGGAAGAAATTGGAATAATAATTACAAAGATCAAAATATAAACCGAATTCTGCCTGGTTCAATTTTTATTTTCCAAGATTTATTTTTGCAGTAATTTTGGATGTGTGTACCTAAACAGAAAATACCGCTATATTCATTTACTACTGCACCTAAGAAATAGAAATAGTATGAAGATGTAAGGGACTAACAAAAAAATTTATTATTTAAAAAATCCAACAATCACTATTTGTCTCTTGTATTGCTTTAAATCAGCAAATTAAAAAAATTATTTGCAAACTTTGTCATATTTCATTTTGAGTTTATTGAAATGCTGTTACAAATACGTATCTTTCTAGTTAAGAATATTTATAGATGATTGATTTTTCTATTTATTTACAATGAATACTGAAGCGAAATGTTTCTTAAAATTTAATATTCATCTTACTTTACTGTGAAGTGAAGTGGACAGAAATTTCTTTTATGCTGAAATAGAAAAATAATACAAATAGTTTAACCACAAGAATTTTAACCATATTTCCTCCTCGTCCTAAAAATAGGACAGCACATACAAGGGGCGTTTATAAAAATACTTTTGAATATTTTAATTCAAATTTAAGCCGATTTATTATTCAAGAGTTTTTAACAATATATTTTTCTTTATCGCACGTTTAAATCATTGCTGGATTTTTTTAATTAAATTTTTAAAATGGCTACTTTTGCAGAATTTTTCTTTTACATCTTCAACACTCATGTTTTTTTAAATTTTTGAACTCCAAGAAAAATATACATATAAATTTATTGAGGTAACATTCTATACTTTTATACCGGTAAGAAAGCATTGTCAAAATAAATATCTAGAAGGTAATTTTTCCTTGCGTTTTTGACTCTCTTAAAAATAGGCCGATGGTACAATCCCCTACTACTTAACAACCAACATCCAAACGTTGCTTCACTGCAACTAATGCAGTCGCCTGGCAGTCTGTCTGACAGGCGCATATCATGTACCAGACAAGTGTGTGGGCCCGTAATTAATTATTCTCAACCAACAGCTCATGAAATCAGCTTGTATTTTAAAATTCATCAAATCAGACCTAGTTTTTCTGGTTTCGGTATTCTTGAATGTTGTTTTTTTTGAAAATAATTTTGATGCTCAAATTTTAAAATACCTCTTAAATTTTTCACTTGGCAGAAAAGAGGTAAAGTTACCAATGTGCATACATTCTACAATAAACATAAAAACGGGTTTACCTGTTTGATAATCATGCAGCAGCTTATTTTACTTCAATTTACGGAAAAGAAATGGTATTGGCCATTATTTATTAACCCTTTATTTATTAATGTGTTTGAAACATCATTCGTTGCTTCATAAAAGCTCAATTGCTATTTAGTGAGTAAAGTCTGAACCCGCTTGATTTTCGAAAACATATAACAGTTGCCTATGTGGGACTTTCTATTCCAAGGAAAACATCTTGCAGAAAACTGGGTGCTCAACGAGTTAAGGAAGATTTTCCAAAGCTTAAAATTAAATGTGTTATTGTAAACCCTAAAAAACTTACAAAGAAAATGCCAGCTAAAACTCTGTGAAGCAAAACCAACAATTATCTGTGAAAAACGTAACACTGGACTGCGCTTAAAATGCTTCCTCCCATTACATCTAAGTAAGAGCAAATACTAGTGGATTGTACCATTGTCCCATTTTTAGACCGCCTGTATTGATGTAACTAATGCAGGTTTTGGACGTGTTTTAGTTTTATGTGTATACATAGGCTTAGAGAAACACATATTTAAGATTTTATAAAAAAATATTAATTTTTTAATGCTTGGTACGATATGGGTTAAGATTTTCAACAACCGTGGGTCTACATTAAACAGATAATTTCTCGGACTTTGTCTATAGGTATTCACATAAAAAAATTTAAAAATAGTACTTTAACGTCAACTTCTAAAGTGGATTGAATGAAAGGGCACTAATGAATCAAATTTTTTAAGGTAATGAAATGAGATCAAACTTTCTTTACGCTGCAGTTTTATTTTCGAATGCACAAAGGCTACCATTTTATACTTTTTCAGAGTTCTTTCTCAAATCTGATTTGATCTATTGTGACCACGGAATTTTTCTTTACTTCAATTCATTTTGCAGAATTATTTTCAACAACTGTCACTTCTCCCATAAAAACAAGAAATCCAGTGAACACTTTTTCAGTATTAATCGTTTTTTATCTGCTTCCGTAGGTGACAAAATTAATTTGCAATCTCAGTAATCGAATAATGCTGTCAATCTTAACAAAGAAAACAAGGAAGTGTGTGATCTGAACTACTAAAAACCCATTACAACAGAGCCTTAAAGAATTATTTTTAACAATAAAGAGAATAGAAAAATCCCTCTCTCCAAATCCGTGCTTAGAGCACTAAAACCTTTGAGAAAGGATAGAATTACGAAATCGATGTGAAATTACATTATCTGAACTCCATTTCTTTTAGAGCATGAAACGTTACACTTGCTTACTTGCGTATCACTTCCGATTCTTATAAATAAATTCAAATTCATTATATAGAAAAATCATTAGCTTCAATTATTTTTTCCTCTATAGTTTATAACGTATTTATTCGTGAAAATTACATAAGTCAAGGAGATAAACGCTTGCGTTGAAAGTACCTTGAAAAATTTGAGGAAATACAGGACTAATTTGCTGAAACGAAAATTTTTCTTCAAACGGCATGCAAATAATTCATCTCTCAAATAGTTATTAATTAAAAGCAGGTAGTTTAAAGATTTCTATAGCCTATTTTTCTAAAAAATGGAAATAGAGACTGCTTTATAACATTACTTCATCATTTTTCAGAAAACAAAGGATTTATATTTCGGATTTTGGTTGAGAAATATTTATATTACATGCAATTAAAGTACTGATTATAGGTATTCTACAAAAGCTTTAACCCTTGCATGGATTGAAACTTTCTTTAAAGATAGTAATTTTTTTTCTTTGATTTACAATTAAAACATTACATTTACATATTAAAATTAATGTTTGTCCATTTTTATTAAAATTTACAAGTAACGAATGATTGAAAGACAATAGTGTCAACTATTTTTTTTTATTTTAACACATTTGCTTCTACACAGACAATTCGACCAATCTAAAATTTTAAACTTCAGAATATTTTCAGTCTTTTGAAAAGATTTGTTGTAAATTAGATAAATTTCACTTTTGTTCTTGTTTTTGAATATTGATTTGAAACATTAAAAATATTCGAAACTTATCGCTACACTGAAAAAAAACTTATATTTGACAAGCAGTTGGGGAACAAGATTTTTTTTCTATTTCTTTGGTAAACACTATAAGAAGTGCTCTAAACAAAAGAGCAACAAATGATATGTAATTTATAAGATTTTTTTAAGTAAATGTGATATTTACCATACGTTTAGCATAATTTTGATGAATTTATGATTTGAGACTAAGGGAATTGAATAATTACTGTAAGACGTGAAAGTAAGACTTTTAAGCTATGCATATATTTTCGCATCGATAATAAAATTTACCAACACTAAGAAACGAAAACGCTTTAAATGGAATTTCAGTGGTCTAGCTTTAATTTAGGTCTAATTATTTTATCTTAAAAACAACACAAGATTATGTTTCCAAAGGAGCATTAGCAAAACATGTCATCATATCAAAAAATTAGCAGTTTAAAAGGCATCTGTCTTAGAGAATATTGTTTGCTTGAAGAAGATATGATTCTCCAAGCAAGAAATTAACAAGCAAATTAAGAAGAAACATCTCAATTTTAAGAGCTTTCGCTAATTCCCTTTCTAGGGAAAATTAAATCGGTGATTTCTGCAAAAAGAAATTTGTTTATTCTCATTTTTTCCACCGTTTTAACAACTACATATTAGCAACATTTATACCAGATTATTTAAATTTGTACTACAATAATGTAATGCTTACCGATCAGAAAGCAACAGTATTGAAGGAAACCAATAAACGATCATTAACTTTTAGAAAGCAACAGTAGTACTACGGAAGCAAACAATGTTTGAAGCGAATAAAATATTTCAAGTACGTAAATCAAAATTTAACTAATCATTAAGCTTTATTCGACAGCGCTATGTAAAATTGCACTATAAATCTTCGATACTCTGTATTTTAACTTAAAACCTTATTCATTTTAAAAAGTTAGTTTCAACGTTTAATTTCGATAATGTTAAATATATTTCTTTCTTCAAAGTTCCTAAATTGCGTAACTTTTGATTCTCTGGAAACAGTGATTCCCTTCTGACGCGTAACTTTTGAAAGATTTTGTCTGTGAAATGTCACTAAAATTACGAAAGTGATATATGTTTAGACCCAAATATTATCCTACAGACGATTCTGTCACGTCTATTATTATATAGGATAATTAATTATCCTCAATGAGAGACAAATATAAAGGGCTCTACGCAGTAGAGAAGGAATATGTACGGGAATAAATATTTTGAGAGCATTGTTCAATTTTAATTTCCTTTTTTAAAATTCTCTTTATTAGTATTCCTATTATTCCTTTTCATTTCATGAAAAGCCTAGTTGATAAAAGAAATAGAAATTATTTTTATTTTGTAGTTTTAGAAGCTCGAAAATCGTTAAAAAAATTTCAATCTTCGTAGTCAGATTATGTAATGGTGTCGTTATTTTTTCGTGGCTGTGGAGGTATATAGGATGTTCAACTAATCTTGCCACAGTCTATCAAAAAAATCTGTTGTTCGTTTTTTTAAAAGCAGTTGTGTAAGCCTTTACAAATGATTCTAAAGAATACTGGAAATAATGATTTTAAAAATGTATTTTGAACTTAAAATTTTCCAAAAAATTTATGCGATTTAAAAATGTTAATTCTTTAAATAAAATTTCATTATGAAAAATTTATTAGTTCAAGAAAAACCCGTAATAAATGAGTGACCTTAATGATTAAATATTACATTAGTTAAAACGAACTCTAAAAATTCGAAAGCATAATTGAAACAAACAAATAGCACTGAACAGTGTAGGCTAAATATTCTCTATTTACATGTCTTGAGTTCTCCATATTTTATTTTATCACAAGCCCATTTCACTTTTTTGCTACCTATTCATGGAAACAAGCCCTTGAACAAAAAAATGAATATTTCCTTTTCAACAACGAATTAGAAGCATAAGTTGCGAGGACGTTGCTTTCTTTTGTTATCGAACAATGTTAAGAAAGGGACCAAAGCTACATTATATACACCGAACCACTTTAATTTCTCCATATGAGTTAGACATGTATCTTTTGTTTGAGAACGAGACAAGAATAACTAACAATTTACCTCTTAATGTGATATCTCTTGTGTAATTCGATATTCTAAACCATATAATTGAGTTTTATCTTTCGTCGAGATTTCCACATCGACTAAATTAAAACAGAGTAATTTCTTAATTTACTCTAATAATTGAACAGAAACTTCACTATTAGACGATATGAAAGGAACACCATATTGATATTTTGCGGAGATCGGTGAAAGAAGTAACTGCAAACAGTACTTTGGAGTAATTTGGAACAGGCAGAAAACGATTCTGTGGCAATACACAGTATTTATGTTATTATTTCAAATATGCTCTCTTGAAATTAATTCGTTATTGTGATCACGAAAAACGTGTTCTCTATTCCAACAGAGCGGTAATTTGGATTGTTCCTGTAAGTAAAGCTGGTTAATTATTATTTTGGGGAAAAACTGCACTGCTTAATGAGCCTTGCAGAACATGATATGGACTCAGAAAAAATGTAGTCCTCATCTACATCTCACACTTTAATTTTAAATGGGAAAAACGACAGCGTCTGCAAAATTCGTCCCCAATTCCCCCGAAAGACCCTTGATCAAAATTATTCAACAAGTTTTCTTAATCAACATTTATGAGCTTCAAAAAGAAGCAAGAATTATGAGATGTATCTTGATTTTGAGAGCTTAAAGCTCTATTAAAAATTGTGTTATTTATTTTTAGACAAAATGTGCACTATTTTAATAACTAAGTTTCATATTTGAATGATTTAAAATATGAAATTTAATTTTAATAATTTTACCCCATGTTGAACTGACCATCATAATGTAATTAAATACAAGACTATTTTTATTAATTTTGTACAGAAAAAAGGGAGAAGTCGGTAAAAGAGAAAGTATTTCAGAAATCTATTGTTTCGTTAGTTTTTCAGAAATGTTTTAAGATTTTTTTTTCAGATCATACGACAATTATACTGTATTAAGAAACAGATTTGAGAAAAATAATATTCAGTATTATATGTTCAGTGAAGAAGTGGAATTAATTTACAGGCCAAAGAATATTAAGCCTGTGCATCTTAATATTTTTATATTCTAAAAATAAATCTTGTACATTGAAATGATGCTTACACATATTTTTAAATTTTAAGATATATTTAAAATAATTAATTTAAAAGTATGATTCATTTGACATTCAAAATATAGAATTCTTAAGAAGAATCACTGAAGGCAGCTAATCATTATGCATAACTCTTTGGCCTATTTAAGTATCCGTAATGCAAAATAACTCTCTTTTTGTTCGTATTTTGTAAAAAACATGCGAAGAAAAAAGAAAACTAAAAGTAAGGTAGAAAGTCAAGGAAAAAGCTTTGGCACCTAAGAATTGTATAATTTTCCATCCAACTCATCTTAACGATCCATTCAAATGCAATTATGATCATTGCGTGTCCTGCGTTTTCTGAGTTTACTTTTCACTGTGTAAATGGAATAAGTTTTCATAATTCACAGGAGATTTCGGATTTTTATTACGTGAGTAAAAGCACTTTAAAATAAATCCATTGAAGAAAAGAAAACTGACTGAAAGATGAAAAAAAGTATCATACAAGTTTATAACGAACAATCATTAAAAACGTATGAGAAAAAGGCTTTTAAATCTTAAAGCCGTCAGACAAACTTGAATAAAAGCCTAACCAGTTGCTTCGTTTACATACTTAGAAACTAAAAGGCAAACCAAAGCTTTAATAAATTAAAACTGCTAATATATTGGATGCAATATTTTTGTAAGAAAATTTTGAGTAATCTTAACTCACCTTGAATAAACTAATTTCTTTGTTGCATTTTGTTTTCTCACGCTGATTTATAATTTTTATTTCTGGTATGTATTGCAAAACTTACGCTTCAACGTCGAAAATTGGTCATAACCAAAAGCTTTACATTAAATTGCTTTGCAATTTATAAGCAAAACCATTTTTTTTCAAAATAGTCTGAGATCTCCTAAAGGTACGTCATTAAAAAAAAGGTAGAATGAATCGCCTTTCACTTCCAGTTATTGCATTAACTTACTTAATGCATTAAATTATCATTCATAAAGTATAATAGCTGATGGATATAAGGCTAGATAAAAGAATAATTGCTGCATCAAACTACAGCTTTCTCGGAATAGAGGCCAAAAATAATGCTTAATTAATTGTTTCCCATGAAGCAGAAATGAAAATGTAAAGGATGATGGTAAAGTTTTCAGGAATACTTACCATGCTAATGGCTCTGGTATTTTTGTTTATGTCCATGTTTTCTCGGGTGTATTTTCCGGGTAAAATGGGCTACTAACTGAAATATTTGAAAATGATTTTTAGCAATGTATTTTATAGTAGTATGGATATAGGCTTGTCATGATAGATTTAAAAATAATATCTACATCAGCAGTAAATACCTACATTATTAAAACGGTTTATTTGTTAAGCAAGGTTACAATAGCTATAAATCCTGTTCGATAATTAAAAAGGTGGTAAATAGAGGAGAGTATGCATTATGGCTTCAATTTTATTAAATATTTGCCCGTAAAATAACCAAATTATGTTATAAAATAACAATGTGCATAGGGTGTATGAAATCATTTTTAAGAGAAAGCGCTTCGTGGTTACAGTTACAGACGAAGTCAAGAGTAACAGCTAGTAGAGAATAATTTTTGTGAAAAAGCAAATGCATTTTTGAATAGAAATTCATTGAATCAAAACCCATTATCATAAATCGTCACTACAAAGCAGGTAACTGAGGTTATTTTCTTGAATTAACCAAATGCCTCTGATGCAACAACATTTTTTTTCTACAAAATATATTTATATTGCCTTAAAAAATAAAACCAACAATTAGTTTCCAGTATATAATAACTGCAAAATGCTCTTAATCATATGAATATAAATTCAAAAACGCATCATTCCTACTAAGAACAACATCACGTTTCTTATGCAAACATACAGTTAATGATGTAGAAAATCTGTATCATTCTTCAAATCCCCTTGATCAATATCCTAAGTGCCATAAAACGTCTTCTCATCTCGTGTTGAACAAACCATATAATGTCAGTTGTAACTTATCAGTTAGTACAGCATTGCTTTGTTCAAAAAAAAAGTTTTGACTCTGTGCTTCTTACTCGGATGATATGATATTTCCAATTTATTCTTATATAAAGGGAGTAATGTGAAAGAAAATTGGACCAACTCTTGATGATTTTTAAAAAACTGATTTGCGCAACATATTCTGTCTTATAAAGTGTCTTTTCAACGGATCCACTTGATTTTAAGCTCAGAAAATTGTAGCTCAATTTGAGGGAAAATCTTGTTTCTTTTCCTTATTTATAACAATGCTGACAAACTTGTCCCTTATTTAGTTCTCCTTCGCTTAAAATCCTGAAGTTAATGGAGATTCTATCCATTTTAACCTTGCTTTTAGTCTGAAAAGCATTACGTTTCGCCGATTTAATGACAGCCTCTAAAAATATTAAATCCAAAGTTAGTATATGAATTTTGTTAGGTTTTGAAATAGTTGCATCTTCTTAAAAGAAACATTGTCTAAAAATTTATTTAAAAAACATCTGAAATTTGTTTATTTTTCTATTGCTTCATGCATAATAAACACCCTTGACAAAAAATATTTAAAAAATCATTTATATACATTTTATATTTCATTACATTATTATGGGATCGTCCGGGATACACAGGCAACACTGGTCCAGATAACATCTGTAGTGGCTTTCGATTACTCGGCAATCAATCTGGACGTCCATTCTGCTAATAAATGTTGACATGCAACACTCCTCTTTGTATCACATTCCAAAACATCCTAGATTTTCCCGATTAAGTTCTGTGGATCACCCCTGAAAACATGAGTAGTGCAGTTGTGGCATTGGCAGACAGGTTCAGTGGTCAGGTTTTCTCAACGCAAAAATTAAACATAAGGAAAGGCGTTGCCAACCAAGATAGGGATATAATTTACAGCTTTATTTTCTCAGAGTTGATTTGCACCAACGTCAGTCGTCAAAACGTTAAACTGTCATCCAGGAATTAAATTGTTCCTTGGAAACTCCGGATGATACGTATCTTGAAACATCCTATAGTGACGCCACTCCGTGCGTCATTGAATACAAGTAGGTGATTCATATGACCACATTACGGATTATCAATTGCCCAAAGTTCAGCAGATGTGGTTTATCCCACTAAAGACTGTTTTACTTATAGGCTGCTCTTATCCGAGAAAGTGGCCGAAGTAAATGTCTGAATAATTATTCCATACAATGTAGCTCTCAGCACAGATTGTAATCGGAAATCGCTGAATCTAATCAAGCATTAGTCTTAACATGAACTCTCTCTACTTTAAAAGAAATTAGTGGTGGTCAAGCGCCATGCATGCTGTCAATTCCTATGGAATAGTATCGTTCTTCGGGCAGCATTTCATCTCTGTTTATTCGTTATTACGGACAAACGCCTATGTTTATGCACTTACGGTAAATTTTGTCCAGACTAAGAGCGCTGGAATGTTCTAAGCTAAATATTTTTATCTCTTTTTCCAGCCTTTGATGATTTTTTATGGTCAATTCCGAATTTACAAATTGAAGGAGCGATGCACGCTGATATCAAGGTTTCACTATATGTGTGACATTCCTCTCCGATTTTCACTCCCTTCTTTGTTCTCAAACTCAAGGTGGGTAAAATATAAGTGCTCTTTTAGATTAGGATTAGTGTAAATGCTAATTTTGTCATATGTGTTTGTTTCAACTGAGGTGAGGGAAGTCGTTGATTGCTAGAAGGCTAATAAAAAGGAGGATTACTAGTAGTACTATATAGGTTTCATTTTCTTAGAAGAAATTGGGAACAAACCCAGACAAAAATTCACATTCTATAAATGCTCAAAAACTTTTAAGTTATTTAGACAAATTGGCTGGTATTTCAAGATTTTTTTGGGTTATTTTCACTTGAACACAAAGGCCTTTATTCAAAGTACTGTTTGTAGTTTTAAATACAGTAAGTTGTAGGTAAGAAGGTCTGTTTCCAAAAAGTATTTATTGTTCGATAAGATGAATGTTTCATAAGGGAGGCATTTGGAAATTTTTCTTTCGGGTCATTATTGAAGCATTGAGTTGAAGTTGGAGTTTTGGTTTTTTATGGCGCAAGGGCCCTGGACCTGATAATACTGCGCCAAACTAAGGGTAAAAGTCATAGCAATGTAAAAAAATATAAAAATTGAAAGAACAATAAAAGTAAAAACGTACTCTAAAAAATTAACATAATTTAAATGAGTGTCTGAACCATTAATAATGTCTACTGTAATAATAGCGTTGAGCCTCAACACATAATTGTTTCGTGATTTAATTTGAAAAGGATCAGTTGCATAAAGATCCTCAAATTTGAATATTCTGAATAATAAAGCAATAAAAGTCATCTTAATTTTTCGTTTTTAAATATGAGATAATTGTAGAACAATCAAACACCTGATTAATATATTCTCATATTTTTAAAGCTGTTATTGCACCAAAACATTTCGTATTTAAAGTGCATAATAAGACATTTTGTTATTTTTTAAACTGATAATAAAGCTCCAGGAAGGCATCTATAAGTTAAATTTATTAAAATAACAAGCATAGACAAAAATGAAAATAGAGAAATAATACAAATTGGTTTATTAAAATATTCCCAAAAATTACAGAAGATTGCTTAACTATAGAAATGACACAAATATATAGATTCATTTCTAAAATGGTATACAGAAAATTAAAATGTATTTTTCAATTTAAAAAAACACTTTTACTCATGCATTAAAACATCATACGTTAAACGTGCTTGGTAAAGTGATCTTATTTCATGTCGAATATCTTTAAAATATTTAGTTCAAATGGAACCACTTCTCTTCAACAATGAATACAATAAAGGTTGGAGCGATACCCTGAAAAACATTTCATTCAACAGCAATTCAATTTATTTATTCAACAAAAGTGCCATTGACCATTAGATCTGGACACAAAAAACGGATAGAAAGATAATAAAATATAAATGATTTGTTAAAAATTGCAAATCAATAATACAATTATTCTTTCTTCTAATAATGAATTCTATTCTCTAATTAATAATTTTATACCAACTGATTTTAAAATATTTCTTTTTTTGAAAAGAAAGAAAAATCCTTTCATATTAAAATACTCTTATCTGCATTAAATATAATATTTGACAAACAGCGATTTTATATTGGTCGTTAATGCGCGAGTATCTCGAAGCTCGATAGTTACAAATAAAGATAATATATGATCCTTTAACAAGTAGGTGCTTCTGGGTGTTTCGGATCGACTGTTGGAATTTCACATTTCTTTGTAAATATTTCGAAAACTTTTATGGATATATGCGAATATTTTAGGATTCAGACGTTTATGTATCTCAGCCTTGATTTCAAAAATATTTTACTATGATGCAATTCACTTTTTTTGACAGGCATGTTTAAAAATTTGCAATAAAAATATAGCATTTCTTTATTTACGAATTTATTTCATCAGCTTGTGTAGTAAGATTATTTTCTTTTGGAGAACGAAAGAAGAAAGAAAATTTCAGAAATAAATATTTTCCGAGATTTCGTCAAAAGTTTATATCACACACACACACACACACACCACACACACACACCACGCACACGCACACACCACACACACACTCATTTAACATTGACAGTGCCGCTTTTCAAAACCTATAACTCTCGAAATTTTCATCAGAACTCTTTGGGACCTAATTATGCTTGGGACCTAATTTGGACCTATTCAGTGAAAAAAATCGGTAGGCGTTATGGAAAAATTTCGAGATAGCAGCAGTTAATTATGTTAATTAACTCAGTTTATCGATTTGAATAAGCCTGTTCCCTAGAGTAATTTCCATGAACAACAGTTTTGTGTAGAGGCGATAATAAATATTTGAATTATATTGGTGTCCCCTTTTTTTGCTGAGGACTGTACATCGCAAATCTAGATATACTTAAACATACTAGATCTATATTAAGTATTAATCGCATGCTGTGTATTGATAAAAAGTAGCCAGGACATTTATTTGCTATTTTTGTTCAAATTGTTAGTTGAATCTTAAGAACACAAAATATGATAAAAAAATCTTTTATATAACAGACACAATATATACGATATTTACGAGACAGAGTAAAATCAAAAACAGTACGTGGTGAAACTGAAAGCAAGGATATGCATAAAGGATAAAATGAAAAATATTCAGGAAAATTACACTTTACAACAGACGAAACAAAAAGAGGAGAAAAGATCAGCTTCAATAAAAATTCCCGTGGCGTTTTTCAAAAAATCATCAATGCATGTCAAAAACAATATCATAGAAATATTTCCTTTCTCAATATGTAAAAGTAGAATTTTTTTTTAAGTTTAAATTTTACTCAATTAATAGTTAATAAGTTTGTGTTGCAAACACTATTTGTAATGAAAATTCACTTAACTATGAAATGAAAAATGAGGCGCATTGGTAGAAACTTAAAAGACAGGGAAAAAGATTTCAGTGTACGAACACAAGAAAAATAATCCAAAACATTTGCTTTAGTAGGATTTTAGAGAGTCTGAAGTAAGTCAAAATTTTACTAGATATTCGTAATTTTGTAAAAATCTATGAAAATTTAATGCAAGAAGTTTCTTATCCCAAATACTGTAATGATTTTCAATTTGTTTCGTGTAAAGGTATTTTAAAATAGTTGAAGAATTCAAGAGCTGATTGGATGTATGTTTTGTGAAATAAAGTAAACACAAATTTCTGTTAATTTTTAATATTTAAAGCTGGTAAAATTCATGAAAAACTAAACAATTTCATTGATTAAATCCTACCGAAAACATATATGTTTTTGTTAGATTAAACATATATTAAATAATGCCACTTTTTTAAAAATTCAAAGCATAAAACACATAAATTTCCAAAGCTGTTTGTAAAATGTATATTTCATAAATCAATCCATCTTATTATGAATTTAATTAAATAAATCACAATTTTATTTCTTCGCATTCTTCTTGCTTTAGCTTATTTCTTCTTCTTCTTAGCAGTATACACCAATTTTATCTGGACATTTATCGGATAATTTGGAGAAACCCGCTTTGCTATTTGATTTATCAAGACTGTAGTTTCACATGATGGGTCGTCAATACATTCATCTCTTCAGCCATGTAATTTTATGACTAATTCTTTTAGAAGTAACATTATTAGACAGGGAAGACCTTGTGAATGATCCCTGCGATGTCTGATTTCTGTTCTTTAAATAAGTTCTTCGGGTTTCCCTAGGAAATGAAGTCTACGATGGACATCCCACGAGTACACTAGATTAATAAATTGGCGTGCAAAAATTAAGGACTATTTCGTAAAGTGCGAAACATTTGGGAATTATTACCGAAATAATGGTTCAAAATCAGATGTGAAAAATCGTGTTACTTAAATCGAGTGTCGTACATATTTGACACTGGAGATTCGATCACGAGGACATTTAGGGAATCAATCAGAAATTGATGAAGACGAAAGAAGATTTCGGCTGACCCTGTTCCACAGAAAGTTGATAATCATTTGAAACTTTCATCAATGGTTTTGTTTCCTATGCACGTTGCTTACATGAATTTCCGTAAAAATAACATGTGTATTCGAGAAGATATACAAGTTTCTTTAATAAATCTGAAATTTTTCGGCATGTTTTTTGTTTATAACATGAACAGTTTTCAACCAATTCATGCAAAAATTACAAAACACTTGACAATGCAATAGCAAAGTATTACATAAAAATTTGAAGTAAATACCGTGAAGAATCAAGAAAATATGAGTATTTGAAGTACCTAATTTTTACTGAGCATGTTCAAAACATAGCAAAATTTTCTTTCGTTATCTTAAAGCCGGATATATTGGGCAACTTATAGGAAAATTCCAGTTGAATATCATAAAGCTTCACAGAGATATCGGCATTTCAGCGGGGTGAAATTCTCCTTCACTCAAAGAGAAGCTAAATAATGATGAGAGCCTTTTCACAATTTGATATTTTTGTTGTTTATAATTGTTATTTAGAATACCTAATTTGCTGGAATTTATATTATAAACTAAATTTATAATTGTATATGAGAATTCAGCATATTTCTAACATTTATACAATTCAATATAACTATTTCAAAATTCAAGTTTAATATCAATTTATGAAAAAAAAACCCATCATCTATCTTCCCTAATAGTGCAGCTGAAATTCACTTCGCTGCCATGCCGATATCTTTCTGAATCATTTGTATTCAGCTGCAATTTTTATACTAGTTGTCTTATATATCTGGCTTTGAAATTATGAAAGAAAAATTACATTATGTTTGGCACATGCGAAGTTAAAAATTATTTACGACAAACACTTATATTTCCTGGACTATTAAAAGTATTTATCTCAAAATTTAAGATAATACTTCACTAACATATTGTCACGAATCCTGAAAGCTTCGTATAATCTTGTTGAAAACTCTGCATGTTACAAGGCAAAAAACATGCGGAAGAATTTGGGATTTTTTTAAAACACTTTTATACCTTTCCGAAAATACGTGCTATTTTTATGAAAATGAAAGATGAACGCAATGTGCACAGAGAACAAAACCGTTGATGAAAGTTTTTAATCATTATGAGCCTTCTGGGAAACGGGGTCAGTGAAATTCCCTTTCGTCTTCATCAATTTCTGTTGGTCCCATAAATGCTCTTGTGACCCAATCTCAAGTGTGAGATGTGTGCGATACTCGATTGTATGCTACACAATTCTCCACAAAATGTCATTGTTTCCGTATTAAAACCAAATTTTTCGCATTTTACGGAATGGTCCTTATTTCTTATACACTAGTGTAGTCTATAAGTATTCTCGTCTGTTAACCAACAATTTTGCATGGTGTGCAAGATGATTTTGTTCTACAGTTAGGTTTCTGTATTCCAGCCGAAGGAAGGGACTTCGAGCAAATGTTAAGTCAAAATGATATTTATTTAACCCTCTCATACCGAGCGTGGCGGTGTGGTCTAGAAATTTTCCCTTAACGACGACAAAGGCCGGTCTGAGGCGGTTGGTTTCTTTTGAGGGGGGATGAGTTTCTGAGATCGCTTAGGCGATAAGCATGTTAAGGGCTCCAATTATCCTTGTCCACCGCAGCCCACTTCCTTGCGCCTTAAGGGAAGGTACAGGAAGTGGGGGGGGGATTGACCACAAAGGTTGGGAGAGTCCAATTCATGTCTTAGCCTTCCAAAATAGCCCGGTTTTAAAGGAGCTAGAAGAAGAAAGTAGCATCGGGATTAAAGAGTTAAAGTACTTCAGATTGCTTATTATAACATTATATAACATTTCATTTTATTGTGCAATGATACTGAAATTTTTATTACATTGTTTACCTCGAAAGGTGTGCTACTTTTCATTTACCTTTTTAATATTGTTGTATACCTATTTTAAGCTTTTGAGGTTTTTTCGCAAATAAAAAGATAGCAAATAAAATGTTAAAAGTGGTGTCGGAACCCTTATACCGATAATGTTAAATTGCCCATTTCGATGCACCTTTTCTCAAAATCTTTTATAGATGCATGTTTGAAATTTTTTATATATGCACCTTTGTAATTATATTGAAATGAGCGTTTTTTTTAAAAAAAACCCTCAAAAAATTATTTTTTTAAAAATGTTTTGTGTCAAAATAGGTTAAAATTTCACTATGTCTAATTAAATATTTTGTAAATTTATAAAAAAATAAAAATTAGCTAAAAGCTCATTTAAATATTATTAGAAAGGTGTACTTTACTTGTATAAAAAATTTCAAACATGCATCTATAACAGATTTTGAGAAAAGGTACATTGAAATGGCCAATTTAACATTTTTGTTTTTGACACAAAAAATTTGTAAAAAAATATATTTTTGAGTTTTTAAAAAAACATCATTTCAGTATAATTGAAAAGATGTACTTTACTTGCATAAAAAATTTCAAACATCCATCAATAACAGATTTTGAGGTACATCGAAATAACAAATTTAACATTGTCGATATACGGGTTCCGGCTCCCCTTAAACAAATAAAAAAAATTACAGAATTATTTACAATTTTTAAACAAATAAAAAATTACAATTACATTTTAATTTGGTGCACATATTTCAATTTTTCAAAAGCTGATAATTGTTCCCAGAAAACCCCTCTTAATACAATCAGGTTGTATAATTAAATTATACAACCCCCATTTAATTTAAATAGGTATTACTCTGTCAATTTTAGACATAAAACAGTGGAACTCTTTCTATTGCTTATACTAGGGTGTCAAGAAATTTTTTTCTATATATAACTAATACGATCGGAAACCCATAAAAATTTAGACTTAATTTTTTAGAAGTTCATTTACTGACTCAAACAACATAAAAAATAATTTTTTGCTTCTTTTAAATCATTTTTCCATCAGGAAGCATATGCCTACCTATGTCGGTTTAGAAATAAGCAATTGGTTCGCGATTCAGTGGGGACACCCAGTATATTATAGCGATCAACGATCTCAAAAACTGGCTTATATGTTATTTTCTCATCGTAAATTAACTTTTTTAAAACACCAGAATCCCTGTATGGCATATAAAGAGGTCTCAAAATTCCAAGTGAAAGCTTTGAGGGGAAATACAGGACATTGACACGAACTATATTCACAGAAGAAAGCATTGCATGAAACGTCAATTGTAAGCTATCAGGCAAAATAATGCAAGAAAATAAAAGAGAAAACAGCAAAAAGCCCTTTATCCAAGAGCGGATTAAAGTATAAGCACACCCGTCACGCGCCTGGGGACCCGAAATGCAAAGTTTTTTTTTTTAATTGAGAATACTTCGAATTTATTCAAGAAACTCCCAAAATTTATTTCTATCTAACCAGATGTAAAATCCTAGTTCAGAAAGGCTGGTGTTTAATCAATTCCAGATGGAAAAACACTACCTCATAGCAACTTCCGAGCATAAGGAAGAGACCCATTCGTTATTAAAATATCTTCTCACGAAGCTGTCATTTCATTGATTAGACTCAATGGTGATTTTTCATTTTAAAAAATTCTCAAATAACTCAGTTGTCATTAGTGCCAATAGATCAGTTCAGTAAGTAAAACTTTTTTCATTTCCAGAGAGCTAATTTCATTCAGTTAGAAATTTCGAATAATTGCCCCAGTGGAATTGGGAAACTAGCGACTCCCAATTTCCATTCATTTCACCCTCATACCATTGTTAACCGCCTTTTAAGGGTTATTTGGCGACCTTCACCTTCGTCTTCCCCTGCTCTCTTTTATCTTAATCTGACCCCCAAGGTACAAACCTGAACTTGGGAAATCTCGGTAAGGATGAAAGTTCTTAATGATTCTGGTTTGTGTTACCGCGTGAAAGATTATTGCTATTAAAGATGCGTGGCTATTGAAAACTTTACGACGCTCGAGTTTGAGTTTGGTTTTGTGGCGCAAGAGCCATAAATTTGACCATGCTGCACCAAACTATGTGGAGATCCGTCAAGATAAAAGTATGAAATTAATGTATAAAAAATTAATGGGAAGAAAAAACAACAAGGAGCACTGCTTAAATATGTGGATAAAAACCAATTGACCTCAAAAAAGCAAAAAGGTTCACATGTGGAGTCTTGCCGAGTAAAAGAGATAAATCAACAGAATTCGTTTAAAAAAATTTTAAACGTTGGGAGTTAAAATTCGGACATTCAGAGAGTATGTGTTTAATCGACATACTACAGTTGCATTGAGAGCACATTGATGTCTGTTCTCCAAACAGTAGATGGCGATGGGTATATCGAGTGTGACCCACTCGTAGTCTGGTGAGAAGCGTATCCGCTTTCCTGGTCGTTAGAGAAGGCCAAGGTTGCACATGGGGTTTAACAGAGTGAAGCTTGTTATCCGTCTCCGTGTCCCACTGTCTCTGCCATTTTGCATAAAAGAGTGCTTTAGTATATTTTTTAAAATCAGTCAAAGGGACAGTAGAATTAGTTATAGTATTCGCCAATTTGGCGGCCTTATCTGCTTTCTCATTGCCCACAATCCCAACATGAGATGGCACCCAACACAATAAAATATTAAAATAACGTGATGCAAGTTTATTTAAAAGATGTAAAACATTACGACTCTTGAATTCCAGCATAGCGAAGAAGCCTCAACTAGCCTTAAAGCGAGGGCATCCAGTTGCTTCACAGAAAGCTGATAATGCACATTTTTTCGAATATCTCCCGAAAGGCTGGATGAACTTTCCTCGAACTTCTATCATATAAAGTATAGATTTTAACTCACAATTTACATCAAAGATTCGGCCACGAAGGTATGCAAGGGACCGTTCAAAAAATGATTCGAAGAAAGATTTTGGCTCACCCCGAGTCTCAGATAGCTGATGATGGTTTGCAACTTTTATAAATATTTTTGAGGTAACGTGCGCAATATTTACATGCATTTTCGTAAAAATAGCATGAATATTCGGGAATACATAAAGTCTTTTTAAAGTATCCCAAATGTTTTTGTTTTCAACTTGCAAAGAGTTCCTTGGAAATCTATGACTTACAGAGAACGCGACAAAATTTGCGAGAAGCAATGAATCAAAATTTCACATAAATACGTTGAGTAGTAAAGGAGATATTAGCATTTGTAGTAAATAATTTTTTACTGCGCATGTGCGACAGGTAGCATAATTTTTCTTTCACAACTTTGGAGCCATATATATAGTGCAACTTTTATAAAAATCCAGTTCAATACCATTACTATTTAAAAAGATATCGCCTTTTGTCCAGTGCTGTTCTGCTGACTCCAGATAGCATTTGATTCCTATGCGATTCTGAAAATTTATTATGTGCCTGACGTACCATTAAAGTGTGGCCACGGTTTTCTTAATCACCCTGTATAAAAATTAAAAATATGTTCGGGTATTGAAGTTTATCACTACATTCACAGCTTTATTAAATAAAATGCATCCTTTTTCATTTAATTTGAAAATAATTTTTTTGAAATGCGAAAAAATTAGTTTCTTGAAATCTATATTCAGCAGAAGGAGTAAAGGTTTTAGTCAGTATTCTGATCTCATTTCTCTCTTTGCAAAAATTGTGACTATCAATTAGTAAATTATTTTCACATATTTAATGCAATAAAAATAAAATATCGAGTAACAAGGAGCGTAGCTTTTATTAGAACAGCGCATCTGAAACGTTCATATAAAAAATGCCCCATTTAATATTTTTAACACAAAGTAACAGCAATGAAAGTAGCAAGAACATCTATTTAAATCTTATATTTCCAACAACTGACTTATTTTGAAGCATTTATTACCTTAAAAATATGAACTTGAACTTTGAAAATTGAACTTCCATACTTCTCAATTTCTTGAGTTTTTATTTTTTAACTAAAATGTTAAAAAATGATAATTTTCTGTCTTGGGAAAAAGAAGTCAAAAAGTATTGTAAAAGTTCAATGTCTTGAACTTTTGCAATAGTTTGTTAAGAGTTTGACACTTCTATACGTGGAACACGAAGAACTAAACAACACTTGAACTTAATAATTAGTTTATAATCAGTCAATAATCGTCTTCTTTTGAGGCAATGTGCATGTATCTTGTATAATTTTAAACTTTGTTGGTTTACATGATGTTCAACAAACATGGAGTTTTTCAAGAACTTCAAAACTAACTTACCATTGACGGCAATTGGTTGGCAAAGGTGGGGTGGAAGAAAATTTGCTGACACCTAACAGTACCCCCGATTATGGGGGCAGACCACAAATTTAAAAATTAAATTATAAAATTAGCTACTTTATAACTACTAGTTTCAGGCAGCTAAAATGAAATAAAATTTAATTTTTTCTGTAAAATGTGTGGGGGCGACCTCCCCCCGAATCAATGCCACTGTAATTTAGTCTGTGCTATTAATGCATAATTTTAATTCTTATCAATCATTTTAACGTCATGTTGATGTTTTAATGCATAGCAAATTAAAATTATATTATTTTTGAATCCTGTTTGAACATGGATCATATAGATGTTCTCTACTTTCCCTCGAAGATTCTACGTCGAGTTTTGAGATATCCTTTATATTAGAAGACTCTAAAAGTTTACAAATATAATGCGCCGTATTACTTTTTAATGCACACAAGCTGTTTAACCGCTTAATTGTTTACTTTAATCATAATATGAAGCCAATTCTTTTCGAGCATGGGCTTAGTAGATGTCAGTGGCGGCGAGTCGGGGGGGGGGGACAGTCGCCCCCTATTACTTTAAGGAAAAATTTAATTTTTACTTCATCTTAAATGCCTAAAACTAGAAATTATATAAAAGCAACAGTGTTCTGTAAAAATGGCCAATTTTTTAACTAAATTTTAATTTCATGTTCCATCCCCTATACTCCCGGGTCTTTTAGTTGTCTATAAATTTTTTGCCCCCCCCCTGACTTTTTCGACGCAATCGCCGCCACTGGTAGATGTTAAATCGATCGTGGATCAAACGTAGTCAGAATGATGTGACTTAAACATTTGGAGAATGAAATGGCGTCTGATGTATTGTCCTCTTTATTTGACCGCTGTTCGCAATTAAGAGATCCCTCCTAAAACTAAAATTTAGAAGAAGGGACATTAATTTAACAAAAGCAATCTGTAAAGCGTTTATAAAGCAAAAAATTCTTATTCTTAAAAATAAAATATTTTTATAACTGAGCAGAAAGCTTTATATGAGATAAAATTTTTCAACTTTTCAGTAACAAGATACAAAATATTTTTCATAAAGCTCTTGTAAAAGGAGATTTTTATCATCTTTTCTTGTCATGACAAATGACAAGAAGAAAATAACCCAGTATTATTAAAAAAATTATTCGTGACATCGATTGCAATCGCTCGTCATGAAAAAAGAATCGCTGGATTTCGGGTTCCAATTCGTAATGAATTATCTTAGAGAACCCTAATCTAAAAGAAATAAAATCCAATTCCAAAAATATCTCATCATTCATTCCAGCTTCTTTACTGATCGAAATAAAGACCTATGACCACAGATTATTATATTTCGTGATAAGAAAAGTCCCAGCTTAAGACCTTCTTTCTACAAAATTTTGATTTATTCTTTATCTCCAAGTCGATTCCAGTATTGAATCTTAACTCAGCATTTTTTACGCAAAGTCACTAATTCCTTATCGAATACCTTAGACAGAACCAGAGTCAGAAAAAAAAATCAGAGAAACGTATCAGTGCAGTGATTGTTTTTCTTTTGTGACTATGAATCATATGCTGCTTTTCACTGTATGTGTGTCTCAGGTTCTTCTCCTCTTACATAAATAGCAGTGTGTAATCTACTTATTTTTCATATTCTATCATTTTCGGAGTAGAAAGCCAAATGTATATGTAAAATCAGATGCATGTGGAAGAAAATCAGTGAAATATATCAATGTAGTGATTGTTTTTCTCTTGCGATTATGAATCATATGCTGCTTTTCACTGTCTCAGGTTCTCCTCCTCTAACATAAATAGCATTGTGTAATTCATTAGTTTTTCATATTCTTATTTTATAATTTACAGGGTAGGAAAACAAATGTATGTGCAAGGTTTATTTGTATTGAAAATATGTTAAACAGCCACTCTTCGCTTTTAAAAAACAAACAGATTTTTTAATACATTTTTGAAAGAAGGAATATCTATAAAATTTCCAATAACGTTTTAGGAAGTCAGAAAATGTTACAGAACTTGCGCAGTTGCGCATGAAGAATACGAGTTTAGTTGTATTACGTAAATAATGCATTTAATTTATTTGTTTAAATTTCAATCGTGTAATTCTAAAAAATAGCTTTAATTTCTTATTTTCAAGAATTAAGAAATGCTATTGGCAACGATTAAATTTTTCAGCTTTCGAAGTGATTTGTGATCCATTTCAGTCTTATGTATTCCTATTGTAAAAATTCAGTTATATCAGTAAGAAAATTTGTAAAATAAAATAGAAGTTTAAGGAAGAATATTTTTAACCTTCCAGAAGACACGGCTTCTATACCAACATGAAAGTTCACGCGTATTTCTAGATATGCAATTGCAAAATATAAATTTTTAAGAGGGTAATTATTAAAATTAGGTTGTAACTGGGTAAGGGTTAATAAGTACAATTATTTTAAACAATTTTCACTTAAAAAGGAATGAAAACAATGTAAATATAAAAAAACAAAAACAATATATAATGTCCAAAGAATTAGCTGAATGACGTGGAGATAAAATAAATGAAATTGCCAATATTTCAACTGAAATATTTACATTTATAATATAAAGATGTGAAGACAAGGTGGAAGTAAAAAAGACAATTGAAATTTAGATATAAAAAGCAAGAAGTCATTTCATTGCAACGGTCGCGCGTATATTTGAAATACAAATACCCCAGTAGCACAAAGATATTGTACAATATTATATGATATTGAACACTGTTTGCAATATTGCATAATATTGAGCAATATCATCTAGCATTATATTATATTGAACAATATCGGGGAAAATGTTGTGCTACCTGGGTAGCAGATTCGCAGAATCCTATCAATGCTTCGAATTCCAAACGATGACTAACAATTCGTCGAAAGGAGCTGGAAAAATAGACAAGGTATGCTTTCGTAGAACCCTCTGGTAAAAAGATATAAAGCAAACTTCTTATGCAATGTGTTTCTCATATACGCGCGCCTCATGGAAGGTTAATAAATATGAAATATTAGAAAAATGCAATATAATGATAGTAGTTTAAAATTCCTGTCGAAACCATGAGATAAATTTTATGAAAATCGCAATTCTAATAAAATTCTTCTGAAACATTTCTTAATCTTTGTCGAAATATTCCAAGTAAAAAAATCTTATCCACACATATGATATGATTCCTCTAAGGATATTATTGATCCTTCTCAGTGTCAATCCTACTTCTTTAAAATGCCAGTTTCCATTTTTGAAATTTCCCAAGAATTCCATTATTTGAAATACAACTTTCTTTTTAGTATGTCTTTGACAAGATCGATGAGTTTTCGGTACAGTGAATATACTTGCCACTGTATATGGTACCTCTTTCTCAAATCTGATTCTACTTTCAGTTTCTGTGTGCTGTAGCTACATTTCCTATCCATAAAAATGAAATAATATCGATTGATGCAGGGTACGGAATGCCTTTATGCAGATAGATGTTTTTACACCACTCATCGGCTTGAGCTGATTTCGCAATACTAACACTACTTTTTATTTATATTGGCTGAAGTTAGCAATTCGTAAATCTCGTAAACCTGCACTTAAATAATATTTGGCCCAATCCAAACACTTAAGTGCTTTAAATTGGTATGTCTATTTATTCACAACAAAAGCCAAGAGAGGAGGTTTCGATTGTAATGAGTCCACGGATTCCATGAAACCCAAGCATATAGGCAGGATGATTCAATGAGTCTTATAATTAAAGGGATATATTAAGAAGAAGTTTTCCATGTATACATATAACGCGATATGCAGGTTCCCAATCCTGCAGGTCATTATAATTGTTGGATCTCCATATTGGTATGAATTTTTCATCTCTTTTTAGTGCTTTTATAGTTGTAAGTGCAATATATTTTATGTCTAATTTATGTTCCTGCGTGAATATGTGTTTATATATAGAGTAGCTTTATTTCATTTAGAATTTATTTAATAATTTATAGGGTTTCTGCAATATTTACTGATTTAGTTTTTAATTATACTTTTTGTTATAATTAGTTATAACATTTTTAATTAAGATAGGATTTTTTTTATTTTTTTATTAATTGCTGCATTTACTATATATATATATATATATATATATATATATAAAGAAGCAAAACATAATAGAAAATCGCTCTAACATTTCATCTTCATCGTTCCCAACATACTACACTTCTCTGGCAACAGACAAAGTTAAGCGCGAAACTTGTTACTCGATACCCTGTACACACCCCTTCAACGACGGTCTATACTGTGACCCTCCGCAAACACTGCCCTTCAACATCCGTCCCTTCTGGTAAGTAAAATCGAAATCCATAGCTTTGGAGATATTGGAAAGCTTTCTTCTGTCTAATCTTTTATGTGTGCAATTAAAAAAATATTTGATACTTTTTCTTATTCTACTTAGCTCCACAATTAAGCATCAAGTAAGCTAG
Source organism: Araneus ventricosus (assembly GCA_013235015.1). Lineage (NCBI taxonomy): Eukaryota > Metazoa > Arthropoda > Arachnida > Araneae > Araneidae > Araneus > Araneus ventricosus. The sequence continues at coordinate 2,905,069 of BGPR01000019.1, read as the reverse complement.
GTTTGCCTTGCAATCTTTTGTTAAAATTCAATGCTGAACAAACAATACTTTTTAGACTATTAGAAACTTTTCAAATTTGGTTGAATTGTCTAGCTGTCTGTTTTCATCACTCATTTTATGAACTTGATTGCCACTGAAATGAAAGAATAATAGTGGCTAGACATCTAAAGTTTAAAATCTGTTTTATTTTGTTGAAATCTATTTCATGGTAACGTAACCTCAGCAGTTTATAACAAAATATCTTCGGCCTAATCAAATCATTAGAATATAGTGTATCTGCATAAAAGAAACAATAAACTTTTCAACTAGTTGACATTAAAAATAAAAATATATTTGGTTCATATTTGTTAAGATGGATGTGACTAAATCCAAGTTTTGGCAACCTTTGAGTTTAGTCCGTCAAAGCTATATTATTTATCACTAAATATGAGGTCCTATTTATTTATTTAAAAGTATGATTTATTTCAAAAGTTCTTTTATATATTTCATTCCGATAATGTGAAATGTTTCGGTTTCTTGAAGGTTCAGTGTTAATTGACTTTCTGTGCCCAGAAATTTTGATTCCCTTCTAGTGCTTAACTTTTGAATGATTTTATCTGTAAGATGTTACAGAAACTACGGATATGATGGATGATCTTCTTTTGCCGAAATTTCTTTTATGACCTCTGATAACCACATAGGAAAAAACTTACATGAAGTTGCTGTCTGTAAATAGTTTGTCGATAAGAGATCTGATAATGAAAGTGTCTAGATCCAGATATTCTCCGACATAAGTTCTGTCATGTCTGGTATATTATAGGATAATCAATTATCTTCAACGAGAGACAAATTATAAAGCCTTGTAGATAGTATAAATATAGCTTTAATGATATTACATATCTTTCGAAATTGCTTAAATAAATTTCAGTTAGAGTCTTATAAATATTATTTATTATTATTCATTTCATTAAAAATTATAGTAAAGAAATTTTAATTGGGTTTTGTTAAAAATATAAATTAAGGACAACTAGGTATTCTACAACAATTCAGAATCTTAGAAAAAAAATTACAGCTTTTTAGATTTGAGATTTGTGAAATTTATTGCCATGCTAGCCGATTCACAGAGATGAAAATAAAATTTTTATAAATAAAAATTTTTAATAGAAAAATCCGTTTCGATCAGTAATAATAAGCAAAAGGTATTTGGAAAAAAGGTATTTCCATAAAATCTTTTCGGAAAAGATATAATTTTATCTCACGCCAACACTATAAAATCACTCAAAGTGAAAAGAAGAGTAAAAGTTGAATTAAAAACACTTTGAAAACGAAAGAACATTTTCTCTCAGTCCAATCAGACTGATTATTTTTTTCAAATGAAGAAACTCAAGTCATGGAACAAATGCAAACTCAGGTTACCATGAACACTCATTACAAAAGTGTATTGTTTAGCAAAAGATTCGGAAACCCTCCGTGCTTTTGCGCATGCGCCGGGCTGAGTTATTTTCATGAGATTAGGAGGAAAGTGAAGAATGGAAGGATGATGCTTACATTTTACTGAGCGTTATCTACCAAAATCTCCGGAAATGCGATCATATGACTCCTTGCCTGACACCCCTTTCCGGTGTAAAATAGTCCAAAAGTGGAAGTCTCGGAATCCGTTGCTGAATAGTACAATACTTAATCAATAAAATTTTTAAAAAAACCAAAATAAATATCAAAAATACTACTCTTTATTAACAATATTTTTGATTAATATTATTTTTCTTTTAACATGGCAAAAAAGAAAATATCCCTTTTGAGAATTGTAGTCATAAAAACTTCGTAAAAACACGAAAAACAAAGGGATGAAATAGTAAATATGAAGCGGGTATAGAAATTTGTATGTTTACATTAAGTAACTCAAGAGCGTTATTAGTCACGCAATAAGCTTTTGAATAAACAAATATATATTTTATTACTACTTAATTCTGTCAAAAGGCTAACATTCTAATAGAGCAAAAAACTCTAGACTCTGTGTTAATGCTATTTGAATGTTTTTCCATAAGTTTGTGGATGATTATTAAGAAGTTAACGCGTTGCACAATGATTTAGCTGAATTTCATTGTTCTGTTCTCACAAAAATGCATTACATGCTGAATGCTATCTAGATAAATATAACATACGTTGTTGTGTAACATAATCTGCTATCGAAGATGTTTGGAAGATAATCATAATGCGTTCAAAAAAGATTTACATTTAAAAAGCATATAAATTATGTTCTACAAGGAATTATTTCTGAAATCATTTTATTCTTTTTAATACTGTTCATCACATTGTTTAGAAAAAAACTGGAATGTATCAAATAATAGACTTTTTGCATAAAAAAATTATTCAAAGCTATTAATATTCTTTACGCATTTTCTAATAGTAATGCTAAGTACAAAGCACATAGTTTAACTTTCGTTGCTTCCTCTTACATCTGTCACCTAGGCATTGATAGTTATATCATTAACTTTTCTCATTCATTCCGTTATTGGAAACAAAAACTTGAAAACAAAGATCTGTTGACATCAGATATAAAGATTAACATTTTTGTTTTCATTGCAATGTGTTAATTAGGAAGTAGTATGAATAAAAACGAAGACAACGTTAAGTAATAATACGAATCATATATCATTCAAAAATCCAAAGAACTTGGAACAGAACCAAATGAGTTTCGAAATTTAATTGAATACAAGAAAAATTCTTACACTGAATGTATATATTGCACTGTAATGTAGTTTTAATGAAAATAAAATAATCAATAAATATAAAGCTTCGAAAATTGCATTAGATGGGGATAAATCATTTTTCAGAAAAATATTTAAATCTCTTATTTTATCTCAAAATAGCAACTCCTAAACAATACTGAATTAGTTTTTTTTTTTGTTGAGAATTTCTAATTCTAGTAATATTCTTTTGTTTTTTTGCGGATAATACAATAAAGCCTCCAGCAGTATAAACATTATCTATTTTTGATCCGCAGTCTGTTTTGTTATTGAAATTTCCATAAACATAATATCATAAAAAAATAAGTGCAAATAATTGTTACTTAAGAGAATCCGAGAAATGTAAATTTTTAGAATGCATGGCATGATTATAATCGATGAAGGATAATACTGTATTTCTATTCAGTAAATAATTGAAAATTCCTGAGCTTCCTAGTCCAGAAATAGTTGTAAATTCCTGAATCTCTTGAGAGTTTTCCTTTATTATTTTAAAACAACAAGGTAAAAATTATACTTATTTCTTTGAAAGTATTTATATTCACATTCTTAACAAAAACATTATTTATATTGCCGTATTTTATCTTTGATCTCCATACTATAAACAAATTACAATTTTGCTCATTTTTAAGTGATGCAAAGTATCTAAATTATGTTTATGAATATTATTATGCATGTTCATCTGAAGTTATGAACCTTTTTATAAGATAAATTATATTCAAATAGAGAAAATGGTCATTTTAATGGAAATGATATTCAAATAATTTATAAATTTGACGACTGAGTACTTAATATTTCGTTATTACTATTATAGTCACTAGAGAGAATTTAGATATTTGCCGAATTTCTTTGTTATAAATATTAAGCATTAAGATTTGTACAATTACTCGGTTTTAAAAATTTATAAGGAATTATCTTTAAGTTTTGAATTGAAATTGTTTTGTTTAAATAACCCACTTGACTCCATCTTCTTTACAGGCTTTGTCATATCAATTTTTAATTCAATTTTGCCAGTTACAAGCTGTGTCACAATTAGATCACATAAAAAGTACTAACATGACTTTACAAAAATTGCCTTTATCACCTTACTGATATAGTTAATGCCACTTCTTTGCATTTAAGTATAAACACGCATTATACAGAGTTTTAATACGATTTAAATTGGTATGGTTTGTTTTCTTAGCATATTTTATATCCTTTCCAATAAAACATGTTCTAAGCTAAAATAGAAATATTATAATATAGGAGAGAACAGAACTAAAGTTACCTGTTTTGAGAAAAACAGTAAAGCAGCAAAAATGCTTGCTTATGTCATATCCGCAGATGATTAAGTAAAGAATTCAGCGCAACTAAAGAAATAAAAATCAATTGCTATAAAGTAACTAAACAGGAGGAAAACCGCTGTAACTGAAGAACAGTTGTAACGGACACCTGAGTTTATGAATCTTGGAATTATGTGGAAAAATGGCGGAAATTCTCCGTAGATGTGAGTTTGTCTGTGTAATTGGTCATGTGAGCTGAGGTAGATCCTTTCAAATTTAAGCAATGTAACCATTTTTCTCTCTTGTAATTATGAAATTCTTAACAAATATCATCAAAAGTTCCGTTCTTCCTTCTTTTGAGATCATTAGAGATACTTATCAAAGCTACAATTACTTATTAATGATTCAATAATTTGATTTCAATTTAAAAGTCAACGAAATTATATCACGTTTGCTGTATCTATCTTTCAAATAAAGAAAAAAATTCAAAAAGAAATCAGCATCAGATAAAAATGACGATAGCTAACTTAGCAGCTCTTAACTTTACATGTATTAATTAAATGGAAATCTTGATGTTTGATGAAATATTAATATCCATCTTACTTTTATATCATTTACAATCCGTAAAAAATATGCATAACGATTATGATTGAATTGTTATACGAGGGATTTTCAAATATGCTTACAGATGAAATCTTTCAGATATGTTTCTCTATCATTTTTTCGCGTTCTTGCATTTGTTCTAACTTGAAAACAAACAAGATTCGGCGTTCTTATGGCAAAAAGTTTTTTAGTACAAAGCTCTAACTCGGCATTTTAATTATAACCATCTATTATTTAGGGCTAATGCCCCTAAACCGTTTATTGCTACATTGAAGGGCATTTTTTAATTATTCAACAGCAGTCACGTTAATGCATATAATCGAATGTATTATAGAAAAAATAATTTTCAAAATTGAATCCAAATTAATTTTTAAGAAAACGTTTTAAAAACAATGACGGTGGTTCTAATCCCAATTGATCTGGCATATTTAACCAATTCCATGGGTCAAGGAGTTATGATGAAGGTAAAGTATGGCATCATATGTTGGTCATTTCGACACAGAGCACCCACTTAGCACATGGCCAATGAAAACCTGACTTACATCCTATATATGGTGCTAGTTAATCATCCGACAATAAATTAAAGTAAAATTGTCCCACATGTGTATTTTGGTTGCAGAAAAAGCAACGAAATTTCAACAAATGAGACCGAGTGCAATAGGCAATTCGTTACTAAAGTGCACATTGGTCTATCAGCTTTTGAATAATGCCAATTAAGAACACCGGCAAAGGATGGAACCCAAAAAATTCTTCTTCTGAATCTTGTTCTTCAAATATACCATGCCTCACTAGTGGACTTTTCACAAAACTATATTATTTAATTACAATTTCTTTCTTAAGAAATTTTTCTAATTCAAATTAAAGTTGCAATGAAACTGTAATTTCTAAACTAAATATTAAAAAATGGAAAATCTATTTTAAATGACAAAAATTCAAATTACGCTATGATTCGTCAATGCAAAGAGTTGATTTAAAATTCCCCTGCGTACATCTGTTGAGTTCCTCAATTTTGATGAAAAGGAAGAACACTGCAAACTCTTCAAATTTTCTTTCTGTAAAATGGGAATGGCGACATCTTAAATAAAAAATTGTTATTCTAATAAGCAAGTTAAGCATATAAGTGCATGTGTGTGGCGGGATAATTTTTTTTGCAATGAACAATGGTAAGAAAAGAAACAAAACTAAATTACACAGAAACGCATTTAATTTTGAATGTAAGTTTGCCATGTACCTTTTAGTTGTGGAACGAGGGATGAATAACCAAAACTCTACTTCATAATACAATTTATTTTGCGTATTCTGATTCTCTGTTGATATTTTATCAAGTTTCATTATTCTTTGAGATTTCCTCAGAAAATGTATAAAAAGGCATTTCTTAATTTACTCTATAAATGAAAAACTCTCATACATGCCTAGGAAACTGAATGGAACACTTGCCTACAATGTAGAATGAAGTGGATTTAGTTTTGGACAATGTTTCTAAGTCATCGTTTTGTAAATATGTATAAATAATTGCTGTTGCCTGAATTAGGATAACCGGAGTCGTAAATTAAGAGATCCATAATTATAAATTCACGAGCTTATACTTGCATGATAAAAAGGAAAGATTATAGATTTGATTAGACCTAATTTTTTTTTATTTACGGCCCGTTTTGAAGCACACGAGGATTTATTTTGAGAAAGAAATTGTAGTTTTTAACCGTTGATTAGTCCTAAGTCAAACCACAAAGGCAAAAAAACCTAACTTAGTTTTAGATTTCATATAGGAAGAGCCGAGAGGAACGCAAGAAAAAAATACCCTTAGTGCTATCAACCCTACAACATGACAATAAACTTTGCTAAAACGCTGATTCGGCTAAACATTTTTTGAAATACCCTTATTAAACAACGCATCTAAGTTCAAACCTGAGACCTTTTTCGATAGTTACAGACGCTCTTAATTCTGAGTATTAACCGCAAGGATCACGGGTTAACTAAAATAATCAGTAACATTCTTGTTTAAAATATGCATAGCTAATGACTGAACCCTTTACCTATCCTAAAACGCTCTATTATTATAATTTTCAACATTTTCTCAAGTGAAATGTGTTTGTTTGTTTCAACATTTTCTCAAGTGAAAAGTGACATGTTTTTTGAAATTTGAAATGCTAAATAATGGCTATACCATAAAACATAAAGAAGTTGGGCTTTTTGCACCTATGAAACATTTACCGGCTAAACATTTTTGAAATAACATTATTCAACAATGCATCTAAGCTCAAATTTGAGACATTTTTTCATAGTTATTGAAGCTCTGCCTTCTGAATATTAACCGCAAAGATGAAAGGTTAACTAAAATAATCAGTAACATTCATTATTATTAACTATTCATTAGCTACGCATTAAAATATGCATAGCTAATGACTGAACTCCTTACCTATCCTAAAACGCTCGATTATTATAATTTTCAACATCTTCTCAAGTGAAATTACATGTTTTTTGAAATTTAAATTGCTAAATAATGGCTATACATAAAACATAAAGAAGTTGGGCTTTTTACACCTACGAAACATTTACCGGCTAAACATTTTTGAAATAACTTTATTTAACAATGCATCTAAGCATGCATCCCTTTTTTCATAGTTACTGACGCTCTTACTTCTGAGTATTAATCGCAAGGATGACGGGTTAACTAGAAAAACTATATGTGCTCAATAGAATTCATGTCGGTGAAATTTCTGGCAAGTAACGAAAACTCATTTTGTTCCAGAATTATGCGAGTTTTGTGACAGGGAGAATTATCCTGTTGTAATGACTAGACCACTATCATCTGAAAGGGTATGTAACTGATGCCCAAGGATGTGTAATCGCAGACATTGAAACTGACTTGAGCTATGGCAATGAAACCAAATTCGGTTTATGAAATTATCACCCACACCTACTCCGAACACCATCTTTCTTCCTTCCAGTGGTGCAGTCGCATAAGAATGTTTCCATCGGTAAACGTCCATCCACTTGATGTGAAGGAAAACGATATCCATTTGTTCAATAGACTCGCTTCCACTCATCATTGTCCAATGGGCATGCCTACAGAGATGAATGTCTACCTACCTGTTTGCAGAGATGAATTGCAGTGAGGATAGGCTTTCGAATGGGGTGACGACTCTGTAGTTCCATAGACAACAATGAAAGGCAAACAATATATTGCATCACATTTCGTGCTTCACCACTATTATATTTTTGGGGAATTTCAGTCAAGTAATCGCGTGATCAAGCCAATGTAGTCCCCGTTCCTCTCTGAGTTTAAAGTGCCTTTGCCTGCCAACACCTTCTCTTCGTCTATATGTTTCACCTGTTTACAACCATCTTTTATGCGTACTAACTACTGCATATCGTGAACAACTGACTAGACATGCGGTTTCTGAAATGCCTTTATACAGCACTGTTTTCCTCACAATCTGGCATTTGTCCAAATCCTTACCTTTACCATTTTGCAGCGATATAAACTGCTGCTCAATTGCGCATGGTCCCACACTCTTTTATACCAACTGAGAACTCACCCCTTCTAATTTATTGGTGCTACAGTCACTTTCGTATACATGACAAAACACATGCGGTTAAATGTAGCGATTCTCAACCCGTGGGGTGCAACCCTTCGGGGGGGATAACACTGAATGGGGGGCGAGCATATCGAAAAGAAAATATTATTAAAAAATTATTATTTTACTGAAAGGAAAGTAAAACAATACACATTCTGACATAATAAAAAATAAAAAATACATTTGCACTGATATTATGCACCTATAAATAGGTTTGTATCAGTACTGAAGAATGTACTTAATAATTAACTTATGTATACTAAAATAGAAACTAGTTCAATAATTATTAGTGACTCTTCTTGACGGACTTCTCTCCAGAATGTCCAATATGGTGGATCGAAGACAGAGCAATAGAGACTAAGAGATAATAAGAGAGAGCAATTCAGGTTTTGTCAATGTAGCGGATCTGTGTAGCAAAATATCAATAAATTTACTTATTCTTGGTAATTTGTTTGTAATTAGGTCGTATTGGAGCTTTAGCATCAAAATACCAATAATACATTATTATCGTATACATTGTTATTATATGGGGGGCGTGATGAAAATTATGATTGCAAATTGGGTCGCAAATACTGAAAGGTTGAGGAACACTGGTTTAATGGATGGGCTCATTGTTGTATACATCTCTACTACAATTCTTAACTATTTAATCATTTTTGACTATCAAAGAATCCAATTTTAAATATCGTTATACTTCCATTTTACAAAACTTCCATCTGCATAAAATGTAATGCAGGGAATTTGCTTATAGATTCGAAATCTCAAGCAGCAAACGTTATGGGGAAATTTATACTGTCCATTTCTGAACATAATGCTGTAAGTTTTAATTCTCTATAGCAAATATCGAAAGCAGACCGTCTTGGAAACATCCTTTAAGTGCAATCATAGTCGATTTTATGCACATCTTGAAGCCCGACAATGTGTCACTTAAACTAACATAACATCGGCGCGTCCATGAATGTTTTCTCGTAATTAAAGTAGGGCATCTGTAGAGGGAACTGCTATGCGAAAGCATCACATATCAAGAGATAGATATATATCCCTAGTTAAGAAAAGGAACAAAAATACTATTTCTGAACAGATAGCCATAGACCTTGCTAGCTTTACTGGCTTTTAAGCATCTGAGAGAACCACTTAAGGTTATATAAAAGGCAAATATAAGCTCACTGAGTCACTCATCACAAAATCTTCCAAACCACTGGGACTAAAAACTTGAAATTTGGCAGGCAGTTGCTTCTTGGGGAGTAGGTGCTCATTAAGAAAGGATTTTTCGAAATTTTAATTAGAATTTAAATTATTTAAAAATTACCTTAAATTTTAACGTTTTTCCTGAATAAATTCGGATCCTATTATCGCAAAAAAAGCATTTTTACATCATCTTAAAGATTAAAAAAATTAGTTAATTGTTTTTCAATGGCACCAATCTAATTTCCATGCGAAATTTTGTTCAATTTTAATTAATGTTTCAAAATGTTTTAAAACATGAATTGTGACAATGTTTTTATTGTTGTAAATAAAATTCAAAGCATCTCATTATTTCAGCAAACCTTTTATTCACGCGTTTTTGCAATTGTTACGGTTGTGATAGTATAAATTGTTTCCTTCGGAAATTAACTCCAAAGCAGAATTTTCACTTTAGCATTGCTGAAATATTTTATCGCACCTGCTTCAAAGTAATATTTTTATAAAGCGTGTCAACAGATTTTTTATTTCAGGCTTGTTTGTTTTTATTGTTTGTGATTTAGATTAGAATGATTTTCATCCTTTCTTCAAGCATTTAATCTCATGCTTTCCTGCCATTTCAAAATTATGAGGCGTGAAAACGCTTTCAAATTTTTGTATTAAAATTTTGGTTAGGCTTAAGGGTACAGTACTGCCGCCAAACTTCATTTCCTCTTGTGATAAATAATCAAATTTAATATTAGATTTATATTTACCGCAGTTCAGAACTTATGGTAGGAAGCCAGCTCAACGGTAGAGGAAATAATCGAGAAGTTGGTGAAGAGACGTCGTCTATATATATGAGGCAAATACCATGACTCACTCAGTCATCACGAAATCTCCCAAACCATGAGGCTTTGAAATTTGGCAGGTGGTTGCTTTTTGGGTAGTAGGTTCTCACTAAGAAATGATTTTTTGAAATTTTCATTAGAATTGTGATTAATTAAAAATTTACCTTAAATTTTAACGTTTTTCCGCAATAACTTCGGAGCATAATGTCGTACAAAAATCATTTTAACATCATCTTAAAGTTAAAAAATTAGCCTTTTCATGACACCGATTTCATTTCCATGCGACATTCTGTTTCATTTTAATTAATTTTTGAAAATGTCTTCAAACATAATTTCTACTGGCAAAACGGAACGGATCAACGCACGGTTCTATTTATAGCATTGGAGGGGGAGGGGACGGTTGGTGACGGGTTACGATCAAGGGAGAAATGCTACCCAGTCATGTTCACACCAATGGCGGCGAGTTCAGGTCAGTCGCCCCCTACTTATTTAGGAAATATTAAATTTTTATTTGATTTTAGCTGCCTTAAACTAGGAATTGCAGAAAAGCAATAGTATTCGGGAAAACTAAATAATTTTTTAATTAAATTTTTAAATTTTATTGTCCACCCCCTTTACTCCCGGTTGTTTTAGATGTCTAGCAATTTTCTACCGCCCCATTTTTTCTACCCAATCTGGCACACGCTGGTTCACACGTGGCGTCCAGCATGTTGGGCTTTCGCGAGCATATTCAGCGTTAATCATTCTTCCGATGGATGATAGATGAATTGAGTTAGAGTTATTTGAAGTTTTTATATTTTCTTAGCTGTGATGCATCATACAGAATTATATCGCTGCCATTTTAGAATTTACGTCTTATATATTTTACTGTGTGCCAAAAACAATAAAATATTCTCTTTTTTGTTCATATTTCCTGAGTTATCGCGTGTGCAACCGTGATGGGAAATGCTATAATTAATATAAAATACAAAAATAAAAACTAATTTAAACGGGCAAACCAGCTGGTTGCCGAAGTCGGCTAGTGGTTATATAAAAGTCAAATAACATGATTCACTCACTCATTCACTCATCACGAAATCCCTCAAACCACGAGGCCTAGAAACTTGAAATTTGGCAGATAGTTGCATTTTCGGTAGTAAGTGCTCACTAAGAAAGGATTTTTCGTATATATTATGTATTGTCTCACGAAAAGCATTTTAATAACACCTCAAAGTTAAAAAAAATTATATTTTGAATTACACCAATTTCATTTCCTTTCGACATTCTGCTTAATTTTAATCAATTTTTTAAAATGTATTCAAACACAATTTCCAGAGGCTAAACGGGACGGAACAACGGAGTTGGGCTACCAAGATCACGATTCTATTTATAGCACTGGTGGGGAAAGGGTTGGTGAAGGGGAGGTACTGTTGATTTACGATCTAGGCCAGGGGTGGGGAACCTTTCTGCACTGAAAGGCCTCATTAAATTTCGGCAGTTGGGCAAAAGGCCCCACGAGTAGAATCTTAAAGGTTATTTTTCTGTAATTATTAATATATTACAGAAAAGTATATTATTTCAATTCAGATTGTAAACAACTAGTAAGGGCACATATGAAACTCGAAAAAGCCGCAAGTTCCCCACCCGCGATCTATGCACAAATGCTGCCCAGTCATAGTTCACACGGGGCGTCTAGCTAATCAACCCTTGCTTCGGCTTTTGTGGTCATATTCGACGTTAATCATTGTACCAATGAATGATAGATTAATTGAGTGAGAGTTATTTGAAACGCGCTTTTTATATTTCTTTAGCTGTGATTCATCATACGAATTGTATAGTTGGGATTTTAAAATTATTTCTTCATATATTTAACTACCTGCCAAATACAATAAAATATATATTTTTTTTATCCGTCTTTCCTGAGTTATCGCTGGTGAAACCGCGACTGGTAATGCTATAATTATTAAAAAGTTTAAAAATAAAACTCATTTAAACGAGCGAAACAGCTAGTCGCCGAAGGCGCCAAGTTGGATATTAAATCATGCCATAATTCAGCTACGAGCTCGGCAATACCTAGAGAGATTGCGTTGATGTCTTCAATATTTTCGTTTTGGTCCGCAGCATTAGACTCAAAGATGTACTCTGACATATCCTGAGCTGGTGTGGTGCTGGAGTTTGGAGAGAAGGAGGGCAACTCAGAAAAGGTGTGCTCCTCGTCATCTAACCAAGGTCCAAAATTACGAGGTCCGTCTCAAAATAGCTCCGGCGTTGTTTCAAAACCGGACGTTAACATAACTAACTTAACTTAGCTGACATATCCCGATTGAGCATGAAGGGTAATTATAGTAACAAATTAATGTAGAGCGAGAAGGGAATTTGGGAACTAATTATCATTACCAGAATATCCCTGAACATGATCGTTATTCTGGAGGAGTAATATGCATGACCATTATGCCCAATTAAGGAAGACCACTACTTCACATGGTTGACGTAGATGTGCAAAGTTATCATAGTGGTATTCAGTCGATATTTTCTACATTATATACACATTTTCAGTGGTACAGAAGATCCAAAGTTTCTGTTTATCGATAAAATTGCATAAGCATGAAACAACAGAAGTGTACAAGACACTAGAAAGAAAGGACATTAATAGGATGAAGTCAGCAGACATATTTTTCAAAAAAATTACACTATTTGATTCATACTGGATATCAAAGTATCCTAGACAGAGGAATCAGTCAAAATTCTCATCACTCTCCTAAACTATTCGGAAGATAGAATGCAGACAGATAGATGCCAAATGATAAACAACATCCGAGAGGATTACATTGCTTATACGCTCCGTTGGTTTGACAAGGTTCCAACTGACATTTTCACCGAAAAAGTGATTATGGGTTTATACTTTTACAATAAGTTATATCTATACAACGAACTGATTTTACTCAAATTATAGTGGTAAATAAGCGACCTACTAGTGTGCCATGGTTCAAACACTGCAGGCAATATTTATACTTTTTAGTCTGACAAGTTTATATCTGCTTTTGTTATGACCATTGATAAGCTGTGCCATTATTCAAGCAGGCTGTGGCTGTTTATTTGGACGCTAACAGGGATTTGTGTTCAATATAAAAGTTTTGTGTACCGTTTTATAATAGAATAAAGTCTAATCCTTTATCTTAGCAACGTAGAAAATGAGTTGTGCGAGCTAGAAAGTTTGCATGATTTATTCAATGACAAAGACAGTGAAGATGAATGAATGAGAAATGAAGACGAAGCAGATAATGAGAAGACTAGAAGAAAAATTACGTCATCAAGAAGGAATTTTTCTTGTAAGTATTTTTTGTGTATGTGTGAAGAGAGAGTAAATACAGGTAAGCAAGTCTTTCAACTTTGGAACATTATCTATATCGCAAAAGCCAGTGTACACTGACCATTCAATTAAAAATGTGGAAACCAACACACCAACTCAGGTCTAAAGAGGAAAGAATGGAAATAGTAGAAGAGTATCCATAGAAGACCAAATTTTAGTAAGAAAATACATAAAATCTTTCCCCATAGTAGAGTCCCATTACTGCGGGGGACATACCAAAAGAGAATATTTGAGTTCTCACCTCAATATTGGGAGAAGGTATGAATTGTATCTTAGACAGTGTTGCACTGAAAAAATAACTGCAGTTAGAAAATCAATGTACTGCAGATTTTTTGTCACGGCGTTTAAGCTTGGATTTCAGTCCCCAAAAAGCCACAGATGTGACATTTGCGAGAAATTCAAAGTGACAAAATAAACTCAAACATTGGCGGTTGACATTAAATATGAGTATGATATGCATGAAACGTCAAAAATGAACAGGCGAGAAGTTAAGAACGAGAAAAAGGAAAACAAAGATTTACCAGTATTGCTATTTGACTTCCACTAATTTAGCTATTTGACTACATGCTAATATTAGTTCTTTTTTCTACCTGAGAAAATTAAACATCTACCACGGATGTGATTGACCAAAAGGCAAAAAAGAAGAAATCTAAAAAGGCGACACGAAAAAACGCGCGAAGGAAAAGCATGCAAAAAGTATGAATTAAATAGTCAATGTACAGAAAAAATTATCAGAACTACAGCCCAATTGGCTTTTATACTCATTTCAAAAATTTTATAAAAGTAAGAAATCAATAGCATATGATTTTCTCACAGGCACTTTACGAAGTATATTCTCAAGGACAAAGTTAATTGTATATAGGACAACAAATATGAATGGAAAACCAATATTTTATTGTAAATATACCTCACTAGCATATTTTAGCAAACATTTCTTTAATGGTCAATGGATCTTTGCGGCATATCTCGACACATTAATGACTTTTTGTTTTTCTATAGGTCTTTCATTGACATGACTCAATTGGCGTTTCATTGTTTGCTTTCGAGCATCAGTCACAATGGTACAACAAGCAGCTCATTTTGTATAACAGATTCAGATATGGAAGGAGTTTTTTAGATTTGGGATCGCATTTTTTACAGATGAATATTTTTCTTCAATTTGGCAAACTGTTGCAGATATTTCCTTTGCAGCTTCCTTTGACACTTGCTTTTTCCTTGGGTTTGAATGTTTGTCACAAATATTTTTTTTTGCTAAGAACTTTTGCACTGTAGTTCCTTGATGCTGAATTCATGTTTCTACAGAGATTTCTCTCCACTTTATCTTTAAGATAGTCCTTCTTTTTAAACAATTGAACTGCAGATTTCTTTTCAGACATAAGCTTATACTTCACAGTCTGAATGGCATCAAACGACTTGACACTTAGTCTATTTGTTTCAGAAGTGACAACCGAGTTCATGATACTAAAACTATACTCAACTTTAGGCCCATGAAAACATGTGAGCATGACACATGCCATATTTGACACTGTAGAAATTGTCTGGAATTTTTAATTTCCATCTGTCAGTTATCCATTGGTTCTTTCTGCTGTGGTTCCGTAAACTGGCAGCATGATACTTGTGTACCTCTATAAGCATCTCTTTCTGCAACACTAATGATATTAGACACCAGACCAGGAAGATCTTTCATTAATGTCAAAGAAAGAGAATGCCTCCGACAAACAGGATCAATTGCCGACGCAGATTTCAACAGCAAATTATCTAAAGGCATCTTCTTCTGCAATGTTCGTGAACATTGAACATACGATTTCAATACATTTTTTTGGAATTTAGATCCAATCTTGAATTTAGGGCTGAAGTGGAGAGCCCTTAAACACAATCCCACATAAATATAGATTTTGAGGGAAGATAATTTTTTTCTCCTATACATCAAAATTTCTTATCTTTTTGGAAGAATCTTTTAAGGTAGCCATGTTTTTCTGCTTTTATGAAACAGGATAAAAGATCTCTTACTAAATACAACCGCTTTTCATGCAGTATGGAATAAGTGGAGTGCGACTTTGAAATAGTTTCACATATTTTTTCAACTGAGACAATACTGAGACAAATAGATTAGCAATAAGCTGTGTCTCTAATCACTGATCAAACAACTTTTTAGTGATCCTTTCCTTGCGCTCCTTGCCCGCTTGTGTTAGAGCTTTCATTGCAAGAGTCTTTTGTAGATTTCGGATGTGGCCTCTTGCAGTGCTCCCAACATTGCCAGCTTTATATACACTGACCACAATTTCTAAGAACTGGCGCTATTCATAGTACTCAAGAAAAGGAAATAAAAAACAGTCAATGCTCCCAATAACCTCAACAAATCTTGAGCAGCATCATATATAGAAAGCCCCCTGAATGATGCAAATGTTTGGGACATTGTGCATTTTACTTTTAATGCGCAGAAAATTTCGCTGAAAATTGAACGCAGATCTGGAGTCCATTTCAGATAATTATGTAAGTCAGCGCATAGGCTTCCCACATGCATTCCAAATGGTTTGTAAAACATCTTACCAGCATTATGAACATGATGGCAGGAAGCACCATCTATTTCCAGAAAATGATGACATTGTGAGCGAATTTTTACTTCCGGTCCTGCATTTCCCCTTCTCATCACGCTGCATGAAAACCATTAATACTGTCATCAAATTCTGCCATGGAATGTTGTTCTTGTCAAAGATTTGGACTAGACCTTGAAAAATTGTCTCACTGTTGACATTATCAACACAGAGGAAGACAATTGCTTTGTGCTAATATTCCTGTCTTTAGTCATATAAGTCAAGTACCATCACTATTTTCTGATTGCTACTGTTTGTACTTTTGTCTAAGTTCAATGAAAAGAACTCTTTCTGCAAATCTTGAAAGAGTGATTCTTTCACTGTCTTGGAAATGCCAAATCTTGTCTTGTTTGTAGCAGCATTTCGGTGCATAGTAATGCGATTAAGAGCCTTTCTATGCTTTGATATCTCTTTCACCAGCTCAAATAGATCAAGTGTCACTGCAAATTGCAAGGACTTTTCCGCAAGAAACCCGAGCAACATTGCTTTAAGGTACACTGTTCTATCGCTGAGTGATATTAAAGGCTGAGGCAAGTTTTCTTGGGCCACTGGTTCAAAAGGAGCCATTTCTTACTCCTTTCACCATTTTTCTTCTTATCACCACTTTCTGAAAGTTTTAAAAATTGAAATATGTAATGAGTCTATTTTTATTTCTTAATATGAATAAATATTAAGTTATATTTAAATACTTAACATATTAAATTTAATATAAATACATAATAATTTTATATAAAATAAATACTATTTAGGAAATATTACAGTATAAAATCGTGTACACACACAGTTCAAAAGTATTTTAATTTCTAAAATCAACCCATAATATTTAAAAGTTAATAAATAAATTTAAATATTTATTATATAAAATTTTAATTATTACATTAAAAAGGTATATTGATTTTTAAAAGTTATTTTTTCTTATCAATATGTTTTTAACCCACATTTTTTCACACTTTGGAAAAACTGCCACTAAATTAGCATCAAATCAAAAGCATGTATTAACATATCAAATTCCGAAATTCAAATTACGTTTATTCTCACATTTCAGATCTTAAAAAATCATAAATAGCAAAAGTTAGGAAAAGGAGTAAAAGGTTTAAACCTGAACTCACCAGGTAATGCAAAGTGCTCCTTCCGTGCTTGAATAATTGACATATGCTTTGCGGATTTAACGTGGTCCGTAAGTGCAACAAATCTTCCGGATCCGTATGCCAATTCCTTGCCCCAGCTTGTAGCATGCACCTCATTTATTTAATTTTCGAATAATCTCATGCAAATATATCCCTTCAGTTTGTTTCTCCAGCCATTCCCATCTCCAGGGATTTTTAGCTTGTTTATCTATTTCCCGAACATCAACAGAAGAAGAATTGGATACAATGTACGTACGAACGCTGGCCATTCTCCTTACAGCAGAATCGCAAGTAAAAAAAGTAGGAAGAAAATAATCTTGGAAAAAAATCACGATCCCAAAAGTGACAATTGCAAAACACAAAATACGAGCAAAATGGTTAACTCGCCGAAGTTTGGAAGAGAAAAGATTTCGGGAAACAGATTTTCGATCTTATTGGTTAATCAAATAGTGACGCGGAACTAAAAGGCCGGAACAGTCTAAAGGAGTATCCTATAGAGGTCAACCAGTTTTACACCGCGAAGGGAAACAAAATAAAGTTCGTAGGAGGTCGGGTGGGGAGGGACGTGCAGCAAGCAAGGGAGAACATCTACACTTTCTCTCCGTGGGAGAACATTCCTACCTCGTGATAAATTGTAGAAAAATTTTTTTGTTGAAAAAGCAGAAAAAGATGAGAAATCCAATGAAAGCGGAATCCGCGGAAGAATCACATCCCTGATCTACAACTTGACAGCTTATTACAACGCCTACTAAACAAGTAGATTGTGCCTTGTGGAGGGAAAATTTATCTGGCCGCGCTGGTAATGACATTGCTAGTGCTTTTCCCAAAATACTGACTGAGGAAAATGACATAACTGGGTTGATAACATGACCGGATTCATGCGTTCCCCAAAAGCAAAATTCAATAATTTCAAACTCAGTTTTACATTTTCTCAAGAATAATCCTCAAATAAAATCAGTTACAATGAAGCACTCCTTAGCAGGGGTTACAATGAAGCATTCCTTAGTAGGGGTTACAATGAAGCACTCCTTAGCAGGGGTTACAATGAAGCACTCCTTAGCAGGGATTCTATGTGTCCAAAAAGTTGATAGCGTTCACAGCAACATTGAAAAAGCCATGAACAAAACTGACTTTTATTCTCCACTTGGATTAATTAGAATTTTAAAATAAATCAATTCAAGAAACCCATATCGTGTCATACAAATGCGGTCTGATGACTTTAAAGATTTTCAAGTAACAACAAAACTTCTAAATTATAAGATTGTGCCATTCGAATTTTACCAGAACACTGCACATGGTGAAATTCAAAATATATCACGACAAATTTGAACCAGAAAATTCCGCAAATATCAAATTTACTGAGACATTTATGAGGGACTCGAAAAAACATATCGAACAGAAAAAGTTCTGAGAATGCTGTCTAAACCTGTTCCAAATAACACCTAAGGTTCCAAAGGCTGTAAAAAAATAAATAATCGATAAAAGAAAGATATAAAGAAAGCATTTCCCTTCATACCTTTACAGAATAGGGAATATTATAATTCTATATTACATTTTTAATAAACCTAGTAATGGTGCCATTCCATTTATCATGATACAAATTGTTATTTAATCTTTTCCCATTAAATTTTGAATTGAGTTATAACTTTGTATCACACCATTGTAATTTTTATAATAAAAGTATAACTTTGACAAAGATATTAAATAATTTTTTTTCTAGTAAACTATGGAACCTTTAAATAAAAGACATTTAATGTAATAATTAAAATATTATTTAAATAAGATCATAAATTAAAAAGTTGTAATCGGTGAGAACTCTAAACTCGTTCTTCTCAAAACTGACTTGGATGCAGTTAGCACCTTGTCAAACCAAGGCACCGTATAGTAAGGGGCTCATGTCTAGCCTTATTTTGCGAGAATGAGCGTGTTATTTGCACTTTTTTTCATCAAGTTTTGCCAAATCTGTAACATTTTACATTATAAGTAGAAATATGAAGAATGAGCAATACCTGTAATAAACATGTATCAAGACTCAATTTTTCAATAATTTCTGCTATAAATTGATTAACAATGGCAGTTTTCGTCAATAAATGTGAATAACTGTAGATGAATTACCTAAACAAGTCACTCTTAGCCATAAACTCCATTGTAAATTACATACACTGAAGAGAATTGCTAGAACTCTTCTGCAATCCTTACAAAATATGTCGGAAAAGTTTTTTTAGACTACAATATCTACAGTTGTGTTTTCGATTAAAATGAAATTTAGTATTACGACTCATTTAAACTTGAAATTCACTTTTATTCATTTTTTAATTTTTTCAGTCAGTCGTATATTATTATAGATAATTAGATAATATTGAAAAGATTAGTTATAATGGATTGTATTAATATTAATTATTAAAGATAGAGGAGACCGGGGAAGGTTTACACATTTTTTAAACTTTTATTTTTCTGTTTTAAGGCTTTAAAGTATTTCTTTAATTTTAATTACCAATTAATTAGTTAGACTTTAAGACATGCAGTGTATATTTTTAAATACTTTAAATTATTATATTTTTGTAATTATACCATTTTCTTTACCATGATGTCACCTGTGTAAACTTGCCCCATGACCGGGCACGTTTACACACCACCAAAATGATTAAATATAAGGCTTACAGTGATTAAAATACAACAAATTATATAGAAAGAAACCTAGTTTATTCCAAAAAATACATAATAGATTATAAACAATTGCGGTGAATACTAATAGTTTTCCAAATCCCTCTCACAATTTATACAAACAAAATATTTTGAATTGCCATTGGTAATACGGTCCCCATGAGCCCACCTCTTGTTTTTTTTCATTATTACAACGTGTTCTAGTGGTTGGTTGATTGGTTGGTTGAGGTTTAATGGCGCAAGAGCCATTTTTGGCTAAACTGCGCCAAACGTATGGTAGATAAGCAGGGTCACGGTGATAAAATATATGGTGTTACGTGTTCTAGTGGATCTCACTGACTGAGACAGAGTATGATGTGCTGAGGTTAATATCCTCTATATTGATTTCTTCTTCTATATTTGTAAAGCATTTTTTACAGGTGTATCTGTAAGAATTGATGTTTGCCTTTTTTCCTACCTCTGTTACTTCTTTTCCTTGGCTCTGCTTTTTGAAATGGCCTCACATCTTCAGGTGTTGGGAATGACTCTGAAATGTAGGTGCCACTTGTGCCAGTTATAAAAGATGGCAATGGGGAAGGTTTACACAGTGTGTAAACCTGCCCCATGCACTGCGTGTAAACTTACCCCATCGCTATTTTTTTATAATTCAGCATATAAGCTTTAGTCATAATAAAAATAATCAACTAAATAGCTTAAAATAACCACAAAAGAGGATAATCCATAATAAGTTATAATATTCAAATAGTAAGAGCTCTATTAAAGCCAATAAATAAGGTTAAAAATTTACTAAAATGGTAAAAAAAATCAAAAAAGTTGTCCACTTCACAATCCACTCTCAAACCTGAACCCAAACTTGCGTCAGTATTAATGGTGGCCGAAATACTTCTTCTGAAACGACATGTAGTGCTCCCCCCCGACCAATGGTATGTGAAATATAAGCCTTGTGTAAACCTGCCCCGGTCTCCCCTAATATTGAAAAGAATGCAATTAGTCCAATTTAGTGAAAGGTTTGAGATATTAATAGAAACAATATCAAATGTTACTTTCAGAAATTTTCTGTTCATCACATTTTTGTTTAAACATGTGATAAGAAAATAACAAATACCATTCCCCGTAACTAATTTTCAAAATTTATCAAACATATATAGCTATAACTTACTTATCTGTTATAAAGTTTTACACCATAGTCATTTATACATGTCAAATCCTTATATTTATTAACATGTTACGGTTTGCTGTAAACTTCAATTGTAACTCCCTATGTCTTTAGACACATCTTTAGTCAACACATTGTGACAATCATGTCGTTAGAGTAAACTTTCTCACTATGCCGTTTGTAATGGCATTTCATGGCTAAGAGAAACTGGAATCACATAATATAATTACCTAAATTCTTTTAAGAAGTCTAATATTATTGAATAGATGATTCTCGGCCGGTGAAGCAAAGATAGGCTTTTGTTGTCTTACAAAAGAGAAAGCTGCAACCCTTTTTTTCTTTTTTACTACTGAAATAGTATAAACAATAGACAGCGGAAATATTATTCCACTTTGATTTGCATTAATCCCTATAAAAAATTATAGAGATTAAATTTAAATTTCATGAGGTCTAATGAACATTTTTGACTATTAAAATAAAATTGACTCAATACTTTTTTGTTATTATCTATAATAAATATTTGAGCAAATATATTTACTATAGATAATAAGAAGAAATAGTAATGACAAGCTAATAGGTTTTTAACAAATATTGAATGAAAAATGATATGATGCCTCGGCCATTTATCTTTTTGTATACAGAACCAAAAACAATAATCATTCATTAATTCTGCAGCTGTTTCTCACGAAACGTTGTTTGTGACCATTAAAACATATGATAATGATTAATCACTTTCTCACATTAGAGGAAAATTGAGAAACCACGTATGTATTTTATTATTGCTTAAGAAAATAATGGAAGTGGGTAAATAAATTACTTCCTATTGTCTCTGTTATATATATATATTAATTTACTTAGTACACATTAATATACATCAGGAAAAATAAAATCAACGTAAAAAATTCAGTTTGTTCTATAAGATAACATAATCAAATACAAAAAAAATTAAGCGTCAACATTTCTTTCAATTATGATCATTAATCCAGATAAAAAATTAATACTGTCCTAACTATTTTTTATTTAGCTGAAAATATTACACAAAAAAGTTCTTTGGTTTCTTATGGCAGTATAAACTTTTATTTTTATGAGAGAATATATTGTTTCATGTGATTCATTATTCTTAAGGTTTCGATTACAATACAGTCTACTGTACATGTTTATTAGTATTACATTTGTTACTTAATATTCAGAACAATATTTTTGGAACTGATGTGCATTAATCATAGCGTTTTAACAATTTCATATTTAGATAATGATTGAAACTTGTTTGTTTACTAAAAAAGGTTTATTGGGTCATCCTGAAAGTTCTGCGGTATTTCAAATCGAAGCGCGTTTTCTTCTAGTAATTTTGCTACTGCTATTAAGGAATGTTCTTGACTGAGGCAGGTATGTGTATTCGGTCTTTTCCGCTTTCACTGCATAATTCTAGCTTGTGTTGAAAGATAATTTTTGCTTCTGTGCAAGCAAAGATTTCATTTTCGTCGTATAATGCTCTTTTATTTTAAGGAAGGAAAAAATCTTAGTCAGACATCTCGTAAAATTTGCGCTGTATATGTGCAAAGTGCTGTTTCTGATAACACAGTTCGAAGTTGGTTTGAGAAGTTTAAGGGCGGAAATTTCAGCCTCGAAGAAGTTTTAGATGAGCATCTTCTGCAAACAAGGACCTAATAAAAAAGGTTCCCTCTCAAAATCTACGTCACATAGTTCAGAAAATATCACACAGACTAAATATTCCAAAAAGTACAGTACATGAACATTTGAAGAAGATAGGGTATGCAAGCGCTACAATGAATGGGATCCCCATAATATAACATAGCAGAATGTGCTTGCTCCAAGTTCGATATGCGATTCTTTGCAGAAACGAAATAAAGAAGCTCCTGTATTGAATTTAGTCTCATTACTGGAGATGAGAAGTAAATATTGTTCAGTAAAGTTACAAGAAAAATATCATTACATAATCCAAATGAAACACCTGAAGTAAGATCGAGAGGGGGCTTCATCACAAAAAAGTAATGCTTTATGTATGGTTGGGCTACAAGGGGATTGTTTATTATGAATACTTGCCACCAATGCAGAAAATAAATCCGGAAAAAGTATGTTCCCACATGGCAGCATTAAAAGCAGAAATCGAAGTAAAGAGTTCAGAACTCACCAATCGTCGAAGTTTTGTCTTCTAGCATGGGAATGCTCTGCTCTACATTGCAATGAATGTCAGACAAACAAGTATAGAGTTTGACTGAGATGTTTTATTTTATCATCTCATATTCACTAGACCTATCCCCCCAAGAGTCTCACATCTTCATGTCACTTCCAAGTTTCTGAGCTGCCTGGAGTTCATTTCTTTGGAGACTGTCGAACATAACCTCGATATCTCCTTCACGAATAAACCTAATGACTTTCTTAAAAAAAGGAATTTTCTAGCTGCCGGAACGATGGTAAAAGGTCATAAAACAAAATGGTGCTTATGTGATTCAATAAAATTTTTTTACTGTTTCATTGATATTTATCATCAAAAGCTGCAGAAATTTCTGGATGACCCAATATATGTCTCTTTAGAAATTTAAAGTTTTTCTCTTTAAACTGGAATTACATTAAGCTTATTGACTCAATGTACTTTCTCTACTACTTATTTAGCTTTCCTCACGCTGCATCGCTAAACGGTTTATTATATATTAGGTTGAAGCATATTTCATAAGCCTTAACAGTTATAATTAATATAATTTGACAAAAGATATTAAAAATTAAAAAATAATTAAACTTTTGTATTAAACAGAATGGCGCATATACACAACTTCTAATAAAATACAACAATAGATAATAGAATACAAAAAAGAAAAAATAAATAAAAAATACTGAAGAAAGAGAAGAAGTAAACAATAGCGATAGCAATACACCTTTTTGCGCGCCTAACGCAGCAGCATCCAGTGATTGCATCAACAATACTGTCCAAAAATAATATTTCTTACAAATGCATGTTGCTCTTCGATATTTTTCCTCATATCATTTCCCACGTATTGCATGTATACGTTTTCCTTTCCCATATTTTACGAACAGTAATTCAGTTCTAAGTATTTCCAATAAATTATTGAATCAGAGTTTTATTCAATAAAGTTTTCTTTATACCATACGGAGTTTCAGATCATGGAAAATTATTTGCTATTACCACACTATACGATTACATAGGACACCCCAAGTCTAGAATCTATAATTTATACACAAAATAAAATAAAAGAAGCCACTTTAAGACAATAAATGCTTTTTTCTCTTTATTCTGAGATTTAATTCTTGCAATGTTATTACCACATTAAACATGCATAAAACAGCTCATTTAAATTAATTGACACCTTACAAACATCTTTACCTTTCTGAAAGTATTGATACATTAAGTTGCCTTAAATTTAAACAGAAGGTTATTTTTCTGTTATTCCAAAGTAATAAGAAAGTTTTTGGCTATGATCCTCAAAACATTATGCGCTTTGTCTTTGTCAATAAAGCACGTATTGCTTTTGTTTCTTCGCTATGCATTGGTAAAAAAACGGTTTTATTATTATTTTTAAACATATATGAAAACGCCACTCAGAGTAATAAATTAAACTCTGTGCCCTTTGCTATTTTTCGATAGTCTCGAATTTTTTCCAGCTATATTTTTATTTTTAACGCTATAAGGATAAAGAAACTATTAGCATTTTTTAAAGAAAGATCAATTTAATGAACTCTTTCATGAAACAAAAATGTCATTTGTGTAATCTTAAGTATAAGCCCTTTTTTTTAAGTATCATTATGAACAACTAATGATTTGGATACACTATTTTTATGCATCATGCATTTTTTACATTTTTTTAATGCATGAACATGCATTTCTAACAGAATTTTTACTACGAGTAATTTATTAAATATGTTCTCAGACTTATATATGATGGCGCAAAATGATTAATTGAAAAAGAAATGAAAAAAACAGTTATTATGTATAGAACAATTTTGGGGAACCATGATCTTTTGGTTTAAAATTAATGTCAAACAAAATGCAAGGAAGATATTAGTTTCAAAATTATTATTAATATTATTAATTTATTTCTTAGAAAAGAAATAATTAATCTGTTTAACATTAATTCAACTATGCACATTGTTACTGAAGAAATCGGTTTTGTAAATAAAAAAAGAACCCCAAAAGAAAAACACGACAATATGAAAAACGTAATGCTGTTCTTACTGAGAAGTTCTTAAGACGATCCAGATAATTTTCCCTTCAATTGATATTCATGTTGCTAATGATGAATGAACTAAATCAATCATTTTATTTTTATTGAAATTTCTTCTTAAATTGAATTTCCAAAGAATTTTAAATACTATTTTCAGAATTCAGATGTTGAAAAAGCAAACATTTTTTACAACTATAATGATGAAACAACAACAATAATAATTTCAAGAAATGATTAAAAAACAGATGATATTCTTTGGAATTCTTTAATGTTTTGTTTCTTCGAATTTGATTATTCAAATTGTAACTCTTGAATGAAGAACTACCAAATGCATTAAGTTCAGATGCATTAATAGACTAACGCTTTTATGAAAATTTTCAGAAAATATATTTGCTTTTTTTCTCTTATAATGATAACACTTATAAACTATTTATTGCTTCTTTCAAAAATTCATTAGTCAATAAATATTGTTTCATCAAAACAATAAACAATACTTGAAATTAGAATTAATGAAGTTTCTTGTGCAACTTGCCGCAGATTTATTTATCAATAAAAGAAATGAGTTTTGATTTTTGAGAAATATGTGGTTTACGTAAACTAATTGTGAGGAAAAATTTTCATTACTCTATTTTGGATTTTATCAAAACGTTATCCTTCCATTCTATGCTACATATTATGACGATTATACAGCGATATTTTTTAAGGCAAAATATTGTAAATTCTCAAAAACTTTCATTTTATAATTTAGAAATTATAAAAATACTCAATATTAAAAATGATTCTTAGATACTAAATTTGAATATACGAATTTGATTTTGTTCATAATTATAATTATACCATACAGTAACAATATTGACATGAAAAACAATTTTTGGAGTGTCGTTATCTTCTTCAAACACTTAGAAAATATTTTAAGGTTATAACTAATCCAATTCAGAATTTCAAACTTAGAGAGATTATATTATTAATATACAGCCTATGCAACGGAACGTTTTGGTTATTTGTTCCTTAGAAAGTAACAATTATTTGAAGGACATGTAGATTTTTCTTTCTTTTAGATAATCTGGTAAAATTATTGGTATTGCTTGTATGAAATGAAATAAGAACTAACAATTCCATATAAAATGTTATATTAAAAAGCACGCACTCCGAATCAAATTAAAGTACCTGAGTCTTTGAATACTATCATGTAAAAGGAATTCGGTATTTTATTTTAACGTTATTTCCTCGAAATATAATTATATGAATTATTTCTTTTCATTGAAAATCAATGAATTAGTACAGAATATTTTTATCAGACTAA
This sequence comes from Araneus ventricosus, assembly GCA_013235015.1. Lineage (NCBI taxonomy): Eukaryota > Metazoa > Arthropoda > Arachnida > Araneae > Araneidae > Araneus > Araneus ventricosus. The sequence goes on along the minus strand of BGPR01000019.1, from coordinate 2,878,499 downwards.
TTTCGAAAGATTTTCATCAAGGTTATTGAAAGCATCCCAGAAAATCTTTTGAACTCCATTTAGTGTTCAAAGGGGCGCGAATTTCTGTTAAAAGATTTCAAATCAGTTAATGAAAAGCTTCTTAGAAAATTTAACAAGTAACTCTTCAAAGAAATTTATTCATTATTTATTTCCATGCATCAGAAGCAAAGTAAGTAGAAATACACAAGGTCTATGGATAAAAAGAGTTAAATTTTTGTATTGAATTAAAAAATCATCGTAAATATTCAGTACAATAGCGCATGCCTTAATATAAATAGCCCATTTAATAATATTTTAATTATTTTATTATTGATAGATTACATCGCATTGTGAGTTTTATACGGATAGAGGGCCCACTACAGTTGCTAACACCCCCTTTAATTTAAAAATAACTGCAGTTATAGTCATAAAAGTGGTGTCTAGGTACAGTAAATTGGCTATGCGCTACGCTATGAGACCGCTTATAGCGTCAACTGGCTGCAAACTCTGGAGCTAGTGTTCTCATCTAAAAAACGGAACGATATAGGGGAAAAAGTCAATTACAAACTTATAGAGCATTATCGATTTAGTACAAAAAGACACCTTATGGGCAATGGGTACAAATTCTAAGAACAGAACACGTAAAACGCACAGTTGTTTGCGCGCGATTATCGAGGCTGTGACGTCACAAAAGTACTCGAAAGGAAAAAAATGCTATATATCGGACAAAACCGACTTCAATAGACATTTCCCTGTGGGTATACATCGAATTACAAATGTATGCGACCTCTCCACAAAATTTTGCAGGACCTTCAACTACGGATTACTGATGCTTATGGCAGCATGTCACTTAATATGTTAAAAAGCGGTCAACGTAAAATTCTTATCATAGCTAATGGAGAGCAGTTTGAATACCGAAAATAAAGGTATCTTGTGATAATTTTTTTCTCCTTTTTCTAAGATGTTTCTTCGTGCAACAGTGTTGGAAATCCCATGTAAATAAATGAAGTTTGAAGCGTTCCTTTCTTGGAATTAAGGCATGCAAGAGTGTTGGAAATCCCAAATAAATAATGAAGTTTTAAGTGTTCATTTCTTATAATTAGGTTCACATGATGTCTTTTTGTACTAAATTGATGACGCTCTACAACTCTGCAATTGACATTTTTCCACTATCTTGTACCGTGTTCGAGATAAGAACACTTATTCTGCTGTTTGCCGCTAGATGACGCTGAAAGTTGTCTCATAGAGTAATGCATAGCCACTTTTCTATACCTAGACACCACAATTATGACTACAGCTGCAGTCATTCTGAAATTAAGGGGAGTGAAAGTAATTTTAGTGGGCACCTATTTCTATATTTAAGCGAAACAAAACTAATCAGCACATTTATAAATTTATAACACAAGTAGACAGCAGATCACTAATAAAAATAGTAACAGCACTTTCAATGTCGCTCAGAGTATATTTATTCACCATCTTATACAGTGGTCAAAACTCCAAAGAGACTCACTCACTCGATGAGCTCTTGGTATTTATACCTTTTACGACAGGATCTGACGTCACATAGACTTCTCTCGAAGTTTCGTGATATTTTAGTTCCTGGTAGTGATAGGACCATATTTCTTGTATATTCTAGAAGTTTCGTTTTGTCGCCAATTTCGCCAAATTTTTTGACAAAATGGTAGAAAAGATCGGGATTCATTGACTAGGGCTTCCAGTAAAACCTCTGTAAAACTCTCTTTTATGCCATAAGATTAGCATGTTAGGGAAAGAACTTAACAGCTTCGTAACATTCTGCATTCGCGTGTAATTCAAATATAAAGGAAAAATCATTCCCTGCGGAGAATTTTACTGCATATAAGAAGAAAATTTTCATATCATTAACATATTTTTTTGCACATATTCACATATTTCGATAATTTTTAAAGCAAAGAAGACATATTAGAGAGAGTAAAATTTTAATTTGCTTATGAAGAAACTATTATGTATAAAAACCCATTATTCACTTTTATTTAGATGCATTCAAGTTGAAGTAAACTGCAATTGTTGCAAATGTCATTTGTTTTATCATGGAGCTTTATGTTAATTAGCTTTGAAGATTCCAAAAAGAGCCATTCAGAATTACTTACATTATGTCGAGGAGATTAAATTAATCTAAAGTGGGGGGGAAATGAAGTGGTTTGTTGTATTCTGATATCAATCATCTCATTTTTTTTTATCAAAATGTAATTGTTTTGTATTTCCCATACCATTTTAATAAAACCATTGCTATTTCGATCTGAATTCTCCTCTTCAATTAAGCTTCGGCAGAACATTCATTAATTAAACATACAATAATAAAGTCCAATTAAAGCAAATAATGCTTTTCATACAAATTAAGGGAAGCTATCGAAAGTAGAAAAAAGAATGTAGAGAAAATACCGTGGATAAGTGAATGGGTGGCCGAGGCTCTGCCGTATAAAAATAAAATCAAAATTGTTTTAAAAATGTTCTACAGTTCTTCATTTGGTAGAATTTATTTCTAAAGTATCAGTCAAAAATAACTTTATTATATTTTTTCAAATTTCTAATAAGAATATTATGTTACGATTTTGTAAAAAAATAACAATTCTCATTTATGAGTAAGCATTTTACATTTTTGAATAAAATATTAAACGCTACAAATATATGATATATTAATTGCACCTGGTAGATATTTTAATTTATTAACACGCTCGCGGACAGCTAGCTTATGGTATTATGTTTATTTGCGTTATTTGCTTTTATGTTATTTGCTGGAACACCTAAGCTGCTTGAATAGCATTTCGTGCACAGATATGTGCTTTGTTCGTGGCTTTGTGTTTTAGTTTGTCGCTAACTTAAACGGAATATCACTCTTTGTACCAGGAGGTAGAGCGGCATATGCCGGTTTATTCATGAAAGTGTTATGTTGCTTTTCTTGGACATCTTAAATAGAATAAAAATATAAGAAACGCTATCGTAGAAACTCTAATCATAGAATCAAAATAATCAAGTTTTCCTTTCTAGAAGAAAAATCAGTGATAATGAATAACATCTTATATATAGGCTGAAATAACAGTTGTAAAATTTCTATAAGAACGATTTTGAACTTCATTCATTGAATACTAAACTCAAAGCAAAGAAAAATAAAATTTTATATTATTTGAGGCGTGTGCTAACATCAAGACAATTTCTCTCAAGATTTAATAAAAGGAATATTATATGTTATTGATGCTGTAAAAGCTGTGAAAATGTCTGTTTACTTAGGAAAATACTATATGATAAAATAAACTACAGTTGAATGAAATACTATAAATAAAATATGATTTAATATATTTTTCTGAGAATTCGTATTGAAAGATCACCAAGAATCTCTACTGAATAATAAAATTGTAGAAAATTGATTTACGTGTTCGTCCAGGGTGTCAAGCACATGATACTGTTTTGCACTAAATTCACTCTCGAAAGGCGTTCAATCATCAATAGTCTAAAGAACAACAATATAGAATGGCCTCCACCTTTCTTCACTTTTGTCCATAGAAAAACATCTTTTAGGTCATTTTGTGCCTTTATTGATAGCATTTTTGTCTACATTTTGTAGACAGCAAATTGTGTGTACGTTTTGCTGGCATATACAATTTTTTTCTCCTTTCTAATAGTCGGATTTGTTTCTCGTTTATATATTTGGATTAGTCCCTTTTTCTTTCCTTCCTGTGAAAATCTCTGTGTTGTGTGATATGTGTATTTGTGTAATTATATTTCTGAATGTTTTATTTTTATCATATTTCCTCACATTGTATATTACATACTCCATTACTTATTACCATCCATGTGTTCGTATAAATGTGACCAATTATTGTGCATTTGTTTCGTATTTATTATGGAATTTGCATTTTTGCCTGCATCTTTTCTCCTTGATTATTTAATCCATTACTCATTACCATTCATGAGTTCATATAGGTGTGATTAATTGTTGTACATTTGTTTCGTATATTTCTCATCTTTCTTTTTTACGTAATTTTAATTTATGCCTTATCTTTTCCACTTGAAACTTCCTTTCATCGCTTGTTGAGTATCTACTTACCTCTGCAAGCCTTGTGTAATACTTGATGGTACAAAATATTTTTTTTTCTCAAGAGAATACAAAAAAAATTATGACTCTCGCCAATAATATATTTTAGTGAAGGTTAGAAGAAAATGTTAGATACATAATTTCTATAAGAAACATTCTGACTTTATTTTCACCTTTTCATAATAAACAATCTTGTTAATTACGAAGATGCATTTTTAAAGAAGTGAGGTTGAATTTAATCAAAAACACAGTACAAAGTCGGTATCAGCTGTAATGTCCATAAATTATTTCACAGCAATTTACAATAAATTGGATAAGAAAAACGAATTTTTACATGTATGAAAATGCAAAACATAAATTTATTTAAATTTAACGTCCAAACCAAAAATACTGGAAATGAAAGAGTAATTAAGCTAACTATACATGGGAATAATTCTAGAGGAAAAAAAGGTTTAATAAATATTATTAATAAATATTATTTTTCATTCCCAAACATTTTAATTAAATGTAGATCAGGGTAAAAGTCAATATAGTTAAAAACACTCATGCACTTATAAAATATAGTTAGAAAAATAAACAGTTACACAGTAAAATTTATTAATTTAAAATTCATTTATATAAAAAGAATAAATTAAGAAAATGCAGAAATCAGAAAATGTGTGAGCAGGAAAAGAAGCATTTTAGGAGATTTCTTTTATTTAGTGAAGTTTTAAAGAAAAAGAGGACATAAATAAACTGTTCTTTTCAATAAAACCTGATTCTTTGTGGAAGGCGGAAGTCAGATATTTATGCATTTACAAAGATATACTTAATCGATTTTTTACCATTCAATTTTTAAGATAACCTAACGTTCAAAGGGTAAATTATATTAATCTATATCATTACTAACACTTATGAATTTTATTTTAAACCATATTTTGAAAAATTATTGGTAATAATAATTTTTAAAACTTAATTTTGGTGTTTTTTTTTCTTTTTATAACTAATACGCAATAGTTACGGTAGAATATATGTCAACGTAATCAAATGTTATAACATATTAATCACAATTGGTAGAAGACAGGAAATTTGACAGGAAATACTGGAGATATTTCCCAATGACCATCTGACGCTTTCACGCTGTAGATAATTTATCGCAGTATTTCGACAAAACAGTATTTTGTTCCAGTATCTGAACATGACGTGCGATAAGGGGTCATGAATTATAACTTCAATATACAAATATGTTTATGGAGTTATCTGACGTATGATTATGTTTTATAATTATTTAATAATCTTAAAAGTACTCATAGATATATTCGCTATATTTTATTTCACTTTCTGCCATTTATTCCCATTGTGTATACTACTTTGTGGCCATTGTTTTATTAGATAATTATTGAATAAGCGGACTGATAATAATGACTCCGGTAATGCTGTGACATTTTTAACACGTGGGTATCTTTTGAATAAGAAGTTTAACTAAACAACTTTTACCGATTCAAACTTTTCCTTGAGACCGCGGCGGCTTAGTGGTAAGGTCTCAACTTCGGGGCCCGAGGGTGCCAGATTCGAAACCCGATTCCACTGAAGATCCGCACACTAACTCATATGTAGTGGCCAAACGTCCTTCCGTTAATGTAGTGCAGAAGTCTGGAGAAGGGATGCCAGCGCAGGTGTCTTCCTCGTCATCTGACCGCGGTTCAAAATTACAGGGTCCGTCCCAAAATAACTCTCGTATTGCTTCGAAACGGGACGTTAATATAACTAAACTACACTAAATCAAACTTTTTCTTTGATTTCAAAAGAGAAAATGGTCCAAATATAGTCAGAATTCCGTTTTTTTTCTTTCCTTCCGATAATCTAGAATTTCAGGATTTGTGAAATGTACACTCATTATCTTTGTCAAATTCTTCTTAAGAACAAATGTTTCAATCAGGGAGTTTATAAATTTTTAACTTTTGTAACGCAAAAAGTTTATACTATATACTGTAATTCCACATCAATTGCACGCATAAATATTTGATCTCATAAATCAATTTCTATAATCTGTTTATTATGAAACATGAAAATGCATCCAATTCTAACTTTTATTGGCGCAATAACTGCAAAAATTTATTTAGAAGATTTGGAAAAGTATATCTATTTGGAAAAGAATTTAAACAACATTCCAAAAGATACATAAACTATTCTAATTATATGCAAAAATCTTCCCTTAAAGAAACATGTCTTCTAATAGTGCGAACCATGCCTTTCGAGACGAAATAACTACTTTCATTACTTCCAAATGGACTTTAGGAAGATGAAAACTTTCTTATACACAGCTATATCAAGAAACAATCAAACAGCTTGTTTATTTTATTATACAGAAGCAATAAAAAACTAACACTGTGAACTTTTAGGCTAGAGTATCATCAATCTAAGTAGCATCAGTCAAAAAGATGATGGCGAATAAGAATACTCGGTAATTACGAGGGCCGTTTTTCTCAACCTCCGATCGAGCCGTTAAGCAGGCAGAGAAAGGGTAGGAGGTGGAAATGCGCGGTGGGAGACTTCATATGTCTCTAACCATAACCTTAACTACAGCCGACGCCAGCTGGCCAGTTTGAGCTGAGCTGTCGGCACGCAAACATGGCTAATTGAATGGATGCTCCCGCTTTCATCAAGCAGAAGGTTGGTTTCTGGAAAAATATGAATGCATCTGTTTATTGCCAGACTTTACGAATCTGCGAAGAGCGATTCTGACTTCTGGAGTTGTCCTCATTCATGACAACTCCGCCCTCACAGTGCTGTTGTAACCCAGCAGCTTTTGCAGCAGTTTAACCGTTTACAAACCGAATTCAGATGCAGGTTAATTTTTAATTACTTTTTGCATATTTCGGCTTGTGATGCTTTAGTTTAGCGATATCAATCATTAAAATATGAATAAAAAATTTTAAAATATGTTTTTTTATGTTCCTTACTGGGAACATTGCCCACTTCTGATTAGGCTCATTATATGATCAGACTGAATTGATAAGCAAAGTATTGTAAAAATTACTTTTATAACTAAGCACAGATATGGATTAAATTGAAAATTTATGAATTTATATGAATAAAAAATATATTTTGGACAACAAATTGCATTATATGAAAATTTATAACTGTATCCTATGGCACTGTGGGAAGTAGTTCAAATACAATCCCCTTTCTTGCACTTGTTGCTCTTGTATTTTCTCTACATTATGCATATTTACCAGAGTTGTTAAAATAAGGCAATGACAGTCACTCTTCAGCTGCGATACACAACCGGTATTTTTGGTCGTGTTTGAGATCCATACTTTTTTGCCCCAGTTCGCAGAAGGGTAATTGTAACTTCTCGACGAAACTCCTGATAAGAGAGTTGATTAGGTATCCTATAATTTGCTGTATGCAATAGCCATCCAAAAACAGCTGCTATATTTAGCACATTTGCAAATAAAATATACCACCATCTCTTTTTGCGAACCTGTGACGGAAGTTTCTCACATTTTATACAACTGATCAGCCCCACTACTCCCCAGAATTATATTTATGAATCAAATCTCGTTGTTCTATGCGTACCTTTTTCTCTGTGCATGAGAATATCTTGAAATTATCTGGATTGGGAGATGAAAATATTAATTAGAAGGAACAATCACTAAAGAATTATTATTCCGGCGTTACATAAATACATATCCGACACATTTAAAATTATTTACCCCCAGATTACAGATAAAAAATAGTAAATTGTAGGAGACTTGTCCTTCCCATTTTGTATTCAGTGGAAATTCACAATACTGAGATACCTTCTTTCACAGAATAGTGACGACAGGCCAATGTTTCCAATTGGGAACACGGAACTTTAATGAATCATAGCAAATACTTTTCAATTATATAATAATATGTTATATTCTATTAATAATATGGACTTTTTTAACTATATGTACCAATTTTTAGAAATTTTGGATGTTTTTTTTTATTTTTGGGGAATTTTTATGCTAAGCACAAATTAAAATAAAATAAAAATATTTTCAAGAATTTTTGTACATTGCCCATTTTATACCTGAAGCATAATTTCTATATCAAAAAGACAAGCTTACTATGAATTATAATTAAAAATTTTTCGAAGTAATATGAAAGATATTTTATTTTTAAACGAATTTTCAATTTGATGGTCCAAATTGGGAACATTGGCCTGTAAACGGTTAAATGGGACGTGTCTGATCGCTCGGCGTACAGCTCCGATTTAGCGACGAAAGATTTTCATCTCTTCCCTGAATTGAAAACTGACTAGGAGGCCAAAGCTTCCACAAAAACGAGTATATCCAAAGCAACGTTAAGGCCCATTTCACATCATTGGCAGCAACGTTCTTCGAAGAGGGGATCGGAAACCTGATCCACCGATATGATAAATGCCCGAATCTTCATGGCGAATGTCGAAAAGTACCCATGTTCGAACATAACTTTCGGTAATAAATTCATTTTGTTCTCTACTCTTCTCTTTTTCCATCACCCATCGGAATTTGAAGAAAAAATCGACAAAACTGAATCAATGCGTTTTAACTTATTGCCATATGCCACTTTGAATGTGCATTTAAATACATAGGTGCTAATTTGAAACAACGCTAATCATTCGTGAAAATTAATGGTTAAGATGATTTGAAATAGTGAAATATCATTTATGCAAACACTAAGATATCATTTATAACAAAAATGGATATGAAGTTTTGGTGTCAGGAAATTACTCTTAATATCTTATTAGCAGCGAAGATCTTATTATCAGATTATCAAATTTTCAGATCGCACGATTCAATTACGCAATTATTAATTAATGTTTTGAAAAATAATTTAATGTTGGTTTAAAGACCTAATAAAGCCCAAATACATTTATTGCTATCATTTTCCGAAAAAATATACATTTTATTAAGATGTAAAATTATGATTATATACACATGTATTCATCATCAGACTTTTATCCTATTTTAAAACCGGTGAATAGTACCCTAAGTGCCATAAATTTATTCTCTTCTCGAGTTAGACAAACCTTATAATGTCACTTACAACTGATAGTTTACAACACTGTTTATTCCCAAAGAATCAGTCTTATTTTGACTGTGATGTTCCTTGATCGGATGAGATACTGTTTCCAATTTATTCTTGAATCAAGGGAATAATGAGAAAGGAAATTGGATGATCTTGGGAGAATTTAAAAACAACTGATTTGCGCAACTTGTTCTGTCCCAAAGAGTGTCTTTTCGACAAATTCGCCTGATTTTAATCTTCGAAATTGCAGCTTGATTTTGTGAAAAATCGTCTTTGCTTTTCTTCTTTGTAACACTGCTGACAAACTAATCCCAGCATTATTTCTTCTTTGTTGAAAATCGTGGATCTATTTTAGTTTCTATCCATTTTAATCCTTAATTTAAACTGCGTAGACACCAACTAAACCCATAATGTCGTCTAGAAAGTCGTTAAATTTGCATCAACGATTTAACGGCAGCCTCTAAAATTAATATCCCTTACTTTGGTTTGCATACGAGTTCTGTCACTTATTGAAAGATTTGAGTATTCTTAAAAGGAACATTAACTACAATTTATTTCCCAAACTCCTGAAATTTATTATTTCTCTATTGATTTATGATATTTAAACTGAGGCGAGGGAAATCAGCGAATGCTGGAAGGCCATTAAAAGGAGAATTAATCCCAGTACTCCTTATGTATCATTTTTTGCAGATCTTCGGGAGAAACTAGAAAAGAAATGTACACGGTATTAATTCTGAAATAATTCCTACGTTATTTTTGCCAAATTGGTCCTTATTTAGTGATTTGTTGTTGTTGTTGATGGCATAACATATAATTGAATGCATTCACTTCAATTTAATGAAACTCGGTATGAGTTCTTAATATGTTCTAATGTTGAAATGCACGTATTCGTTGATTGATAGATCTCGTTCTGAAACATTTTATCTTGTTTATTAAATTAAATCTTCAGTAATGAGAGCAATTAATCAATGCATACATCTCAATCTAAAGAAACTCGGTATGAGATCTTAATATGTTCTAATGTTGAAATGCATGTATTCGTTCGTTGATAGATCTCATTCTGAAATATTTTGTCTTGTTTATTAAATTAAATCCAATAATGAGCGCATTTAATCAAATTCCGATTTGTCTCTTTTACACTTTATCATGGTTTTCTCACAATTTATTTACAAAATAAGAAGTTGTATAATTTTTTTCAAATTAAAAGGATTGGAAAAATCAAATAAATTTAATAAAAAAGCTTTTAAAAACACTTTTATTAGTGTACTAAAAATAGAAATTATTTTCATTTTAATTATTTTTTAACTTTTTAGTGTATACTTTATAATTCACCACTATAAATGTTGAATCTTGATGTCATTTTTTTTCAAATTCATTACTAGCTATTGCCATGCGTATGCAATCACAACTTAATTAAGTTGATAGATTAAATTATAAATAACATCTGAAAATATTAATAATTTTTTAGCAGAAGAGAGTGAAAAACACCCAAGCTTACAAAATTTTAAAGCTTCAGCTCATTAGGAATAACTGAAAAATCAATTAGAAATTTCCATTATTGCAAACATGATGCAAATCAAGTTAAATAACTTGAATTAACAAATTAAGTAAACACAATTAACGAAAAAAATTTCGTCATTTTATCGGGAATGCCTTTTTAATGAATGAAACTATTTTAGAGATAATTTCTAGAAGGAATATCTAAATTTTTTTTATGAATTTACATTAGATTTTAGATTTCTAATGGCATGTTTATTCATAAGATAATATGCACGATTAGGATATTAAGATACGCGACTCATATTTGATTTTTTTTTATTGACAGAAACTACAAAATCAATCAAGATTCAACATTCCAGCTTCATATAAAATTAATGAACATATTTTTACATTTGTTCTTTATTCACAGATATTAAACAACAAATAAAGTTTAGAGATATATGCTTATATTCTTACTGGCATATTGTTAATCAACGGAATAGTTCTAACAGATTTAATGCAGTTAATTATTATTTTTTTAAACCTCATAAATGTGAGATAAATGAGAGTTATGTCAGAAAATGGACGACACTACAAACTTTTTATAAATCTCTGAGATAATATCATAAAATAAACTCCAGCAAGTCAGGTGTCAACCAGCAATATCAGGAAAATGTAAAATATGTTGATACCTATAGATCCATCTTACAAATATTATGAATTTGTGGTGTAGGGTGCACTATATTAAACACATAACTGCGTTTTTCCAGATGCTAGACATTAATTACCGTTTATTATTTAATGTAAGTTACCATATGGAGCGGTAAGGATATAAACCGTTATTTTTATATTTTTGGAAGCTTCAAAAAATTGTGACTATTTTGTATGAAAAGAGCATTTGTTGCCTGCATTTTCTTATTTGTATATTTACTTTTGGAGATAAAATGACTTACAAAACTATTAAAAACAATAAGTCATTATAAAATTATTAAACATTAAGCAATGTTTATAGTAACTATTTTACAGTAGGCATTCTTAAAAGATAGAAAGACATCTTATATTAAAAAACTATCTTTATTTAAGTCATAAATCCAAAGGTATTTAATAAGAAGAATTTCAAAATTCAAATATATTTTATACACAAATTCAAATATATTTTGGACACAAAATTCAAATAAATTTTATTTCAAATAAATTTTTATAAACATAGAGTAGATGTGAGCTGATTATGGACATAGTTTGTAATGCAATATGTATCACAAAGAACTCCTTGATTTTAAAATTAAATAAATCGGCAGTGGAAATTCATAGAAGAATGAAACCAATATTATATCTATTTTGAAAGCTATAAAAATCTGATACCGAAGTTTCAGAATTAGTTACACATATTACCAGCTGGTAGCACAGTACTCCCTGATTTTAAAATTAAATAACTCCACAACAGAGATCGATAGAAGAATGAAACAAATGCTATATCTATTTAGAGACGCAAAAAGCTGATACAAAGTTTTCAGAATTAGTTACAAATGTTGCCAGCAGGTGGCGCTGTATGCTGTAGTCGTAATACTGAGTCTGTGAAAGAGCTATAAACAGTTCTTTACAAGCAATCGTTACAATCATATTATAATCGATTCAAAATGTGTATTTTTCGCACAGAGAGATGGCGTATACCTTCTATAACGTGTCAACGGAAAAAGCAGTAGAACAACTCTGCAAAGTCGTGCAGTGTGTCAGGATTGTTCCGGAAATCAGCGTCACTTCCATGTGCCCTAAAAGAAGTAGTAGAGGGAGGAGAGATTGGGTAGGTTTGGAGGCCAATCCATGCTTGTTCCTGTAAATTCGGAATAGTTTAAAGCAATGACTCTGTTCTAGAGGTTTCAAGCTTAGTCACCATTTAGTGTCACCATTTCAGAATAAATACACCATTGGTTTCATTCATCTATCGATCTCCGTTGCCGAGCTATTTAATTTTAAAATCAGAGAGTCCTTTGTGGGGCACCTTGTATTTAGATTTAAATACCTCATCAAACATCGAAATTAAATAGACTATTTAGTCTACCGAAGACCGAAGTAGTTCCGAAGTCAGAGATTGCATCAGAGAATTTCTAATTTTAGTTCAAAGGTGTTTATTTTACCATAATCACAAGGGATAGCCCAGATGATCACTAAAAGATCCACTAAATTTGAACTACAGGAATAGTGGATAATAATGAAGGTCCTGTGAGCCAGACATGATAGACACTATTACGAGCGTCACATATACAGCGGACATACCCTCACACGGTGGTACGTCCTGTTACCGGTTACCGTTAACCGGTAAACACACCGCCAGGGGAACCAGTAACCTTCTTCAGCCGAAACCTCATATTCCCATGCTCGAGGTGGCCCCTGGAGGTCTTACTTTATAGTAATCACAAGTGTGTTAACCCCGCCCGGCATTAGCATCCGGGGTCATCTGAATGATAGTCGCCACAACATCAACACGGGGGACTGATGAGGGAGGAGTGATGGCCATCACCAGCCTTGGTCGAACCCCTAACGCAGAAGATACGTCCCATCATCGAAGTCAATGTAACTCAACCCCACGCCAATACTATACCCACGCAACAAAACCTCTTACCTATCCGGCGACTTCTCATCTATGTACTCGTGGTGTCCCTGATGGGAATTACTTTACTGTAAAGTGAACTCCGCATATAAATAATATAAAAATCGCCTCTTTATCCAGATAAACATTTTTCTTTCTTTGCAAAAAAGCACTTTCTGAAACAATTAACATAAATTTCAAGGATAAAAAGTTTTACGAATTAAAATGTGAATTCCTTCTAGTTCTTATGTAATGCAGATTTTCCTGAAATTTCTGTCACTGATTAATCTGTTATAATGAAACCCATTCCTTTATGTATGTATCTTTAATTATTTACAGTAAGGAAAATGCATGTTCTATGAAATATAAAGCACGAATTTTAGTGTATATTATATGGAACAGGTTTCTGAAAATAATAGAATTTTTTAAAAAAATACTATGTCCACATCATTAGGAAAATTTTCTATTTTAATTAATATTAAAATGAAATTGGTAGTTGTATTTAAAATTGATATGAAAGTTGCTCTTAATTATAAGTATTAAATGTTTTGAGCTTAATTTTAAAGATTTAAAACATTCAATAACCATATTTTAAAAATTTATCTTTCTTTGAATGAACGTCTTGCGTCATCAAATTTGTTTTTCACCTATGCGGGTAAAAGCAACCTTTCAAATTTTCTTTGAAATTCTTGTTTTTATCAGATTATCTTTGGTTTCGATGGTTAAATTTAACACTTTAAACTATATTATTTTAACTTTTAAGATAACCTTCGATGCATTATTTTTCTTCTCATTAATTTTCAAGAGATTAATTTCTTCCGGATTGTTTTGAGATGCTAATAATACTTTCTTAATATATGTTTTTATTATTCATAGTCTCTTTTGTTCAGAGATTCAAAAATTTTTTACACCCTAAAATTAAGCAAACAGCCCTCCATTTCTAAGATAATCGTTCCGAGGGAGTTCTTTTTTTCGTTTTAATGCTTGATGTCCATGTATTTGTATATTTTTATTTAAAATTCCTGTGAATTTCATACCTTTTACCTACTTATAATATGTTGGAAAAATTAATCTATCAATTTATATAACATACGGAAGACGAAATCTCAAAAATTCCGGGGTAACTTCTTTATGGCTTATGTTAAATACTACAGATCCTTACTCTTTACAGTTGTTTATAATAAGTGTTATAATACAGTTGTCTTAAAAAAATCAGAATTTCAGTAAAGAAAATTCTGTAATTTTTAACTCAATAATATGCATATATAGACTGAGAATTCAAAGTCACCGTTCTTGGAAAGAAATATAATTGATGCGTCTTCGGAAAACGCAATGCTTAAGATATATATATCTTTTCATATCATTGCGAAACGCGAAATTAAGTTATTTCAAGATTATTTGCATAATGGATTCTATTTATAAACCAAAAGATATTTTGTTAAATCCAATTATTCACTAAAGTTCAAAATAATAACTTTTCTTCTATTTAATGCATTAAAAATAAAACGCATCATTAAAAACAAGTTCCTGGCTAAATATATATAACATAAGGCTTTTACTTGCCTTTATCTCATTTCAAAGAATTCAGAAATGATTTGAAAAATATTATTTTAATCTTATTTCAATAATTCCCATGTATTTTCTTTGCGTTTTAATACGTTAGTCTGGGGGTATCAATTAAACGTTTCAACTTCTATGCTCCACCCGAAAGCAACGAAAGAAATTAAAAACAAATGACCCGTTTAATTTTAGATGAATTTTCCCTTGTAAGCCTTCACGCTTGGTTGATTAAGAGAGAAGAAAAAAAAATTAGCTTTTTAGGATACTCAATTGTGTTAAGATCTTCCTTTTTAATAATAAAAACTATTTGAATTGATTTCTATTTATAGATATATCTCGTTCATCTTTCTTTAAGCGCATAGAATACTATGCAGTAGTAACCTGAAATCTGTATTTTACTTTAATAGAAAAATAAAGTAAATGCAGGAAAAATTATTGTGATTTAAATTTCCTTTTCTTCTGTAAATCAAGGATATTTTGTGCCATCTGCTCATGCTTTCTTTGAAACAGAATCATACTAATTTAAAACGAAATGGATGATAGTAAAAATTTCATTCGATGAATCTGCATTTCAAATTGCATGAGCAGCTGCAAGCGAAATAGAAAATGTAAGATGAAGTTATTTTATATAATGAATTTTATGATGAAACTCGTCACCAGAAATATGAAAAGCTGTTTTTTTTAATATCGAATAAGTGTATGGAGCTTTTTATTCTTTGAAAAGAAAGTTCCAATTCTGAAAGAGATTGCTCTAGTTACTATATAAATGGAGGAAGAAGAAGCAAACTCAGACAGCATAAATCAAAGTAAATTATTAATATTCTGGTAATTTCATTCAGGCTTCTTATTGCAATGTAACATAAATGATGTAAATAAAAAAAATTAAATAAATATTTGGGAGATAAATCACTGTATTTGATGAAGGTGTTAATATTTTATCCTTTAAAACTTTATTAAAAAGCCTCTGGCCATTTGAAACTTGCATTATTAATGAAACGAAAGTATACGCAGATACCTAAAATCATTTCAGACAGTGCAGTCAGACTTTGACTGCTCATTTAAAAATATCTATGAGCAAATACTGTGATCAATCGATATGGAGTTCATCGATCCTATATAGAGTTTCTATTTACTATTTTACTGTAGTGATAAACAGAATTTCAACATCATCACTTTAGTTTTGACAATCCATGCACACTTCAATTCCGGAAAAAATAGTGAACCATAATTTAGGAAAGAAAGAGGGTATAAGTTTGATGTAATTTATTTTTCCCTTTGTATCTCAGGGTTGTGAAACTTCGTTTAATTCAGTTTAGGAATAGGTGATTGGTTTCTGGAATAGGTAAAATCTCTGAATCTTAACATACAATATTTCTTCAGAATGTTGATATTCATACATAAAATACTGAATATTCGCAGTTTTGCTTAAATTAAAACTTTTCACGAAAAAAGATATCAGAATACCTTTATAATAGTAATATGAACTTCTCAAATTTTTTATTATAACTTCTTCCCTAAGAATATTTTTAAAGCCTTTGTTTAGCAATAAACAGTTCCAAGAGTTTTTATATCACCTTATAGGAGTGTCGTGGAATTGAAAATATTAAATATTGAATGTTCAAATGTTTCGACTCTGAAGAATGCCTTAAAAATTATTTTTTCTTGCTTTTGTACATACACAAACCAGCCCCCTTCCTACCAACACTAAAACTAAAAACACACAAGTAATATATTGAATAAAATTTGTGGCTTAAAATATTCATCTCTGTTACAAATATTTTGAAATGCCCAGTGAATTTCCAGTGATGGATACAATTACTTTCAAATTGTCTTTCAGATAAACGCGATACAATATATCATTCCGTGAAGGAAGATCTGCAATAAATTTCTTAGTCATACATTTCACAAAAATTCCGTTAGAACCTTTTTCTCGAAATGCGTTTACCTTGAAAAGCATTTTTAGGAAATAATAAAGATCAATCTTCTATGCCTTTTCGGGGATGAAAATTCCTTTTTAATGTCTTTTCACTTACACACTCAACCTAAAAACAAAACCTCGGATTGAAATATTGCTTGGGATGGGATGAAATGGATATGGAGACAGATATATCTGAGGGAGGAAGGGGTTCCGACGACTGAAGCTCCCAAACCAGTCGAGATCCTTATTCTATGAAAGGCAGCTAAAGAGTGGTGATGGAAAGCTGTCAGAGAACGCTTTATTCTAATGCAGTGCATTTTAAAACCATATCTTACAATGAAGTACTGGCAGTTTTGTTTAAACAGTTTGATATTTAGGATGTTTTATGGAGGTGAACGTTCAAGATCATAAATATTACGAAGCATTCTATAATTCAGGAATTCAACAGTGATTCAAAATATTCTTTT
Source organism: Araneus ventricosus (assembly GCA_013235015.1). Lineage (NCBI taxonomy): Eukaryota > Metazoa > Arthropoda > Arachnida > Araneae > Araneidae > Araneus > Araneus ventricosus. Next base: position 2,861,394 of record BGPR01000019.1, on the reverse strand, counting down.
CACACTCCAGGAAGGTTTCCTGCTTAATATTTCTTTAGGCCTTCGGGGATGTAAGTTAAGCATTCTTCACGAATAGTGCTTAGAAAAACGGTATTAAAAGTTTTCTTTTATCTTTTATATGTATAGATATATATGTTTTAAAGACCCTTGAAAAAATTTTATCGTCTTGAGCCGATTAAAGAAATATATTTCCTTTATAAATATTTGTATTTCATTTCATAAAAATCTGTTTTTTTATGTTCCATAAAACAAACAGGAATAATTATAAAATCAATAAATAATTCAAGCTTAATTTTGTTTTGTTAGACAAAAAATTGGTTTTGTAGAGAAAAATATTAAAATAAAGTATTAAAACAAAGTATATTTTTATGCACAACAAACGCGAAGAAAGTTATACTTTATAAAAAGGCCCCATGAAAGTGGTATTAAAATAATTGCTTCAAGATTAATAATAATCTGAATTGAATAATAATAAGCCGTTTAAAAATGCCTTTTTTAAAAATAATCTTAAGTCTCGACCATTTCGTGAATTCCGTCAAATTGCGATTAAGCAGAGAACAATTTTAATAAGAAAAATAGTATTGTCTTACCAGTTACGCTCGTTGAATAGCGAAATTTGTGATTGCAATCGTGCTACTGTGTTTAACGATAAAGAAAGGAATGAACAAGTTTATTTTTAATTATATTTACACATTACATTTCATTTTATCTTGTGTAACCTATTCTCATCTAAACATGAATACAATATTCCGTGTTCCATTGCATTTCAATTGGTTTTTATCTGAATATACAATGCTATGAATACTCTATGTTGGACTAAGCGATCGGTTAGAACATTTCTTTGTGTGTCTGTCTAAAGTCTTGGGGTAGAGAATATTATTAAGCTTGGTACAAATT